>JASANE010024534.1:0-34237 GCA_030248225.1 Trileptium ribeirensis
TCGGAAAGTGGTACTTATTGCAGTATGCAGTAAATGTTCTGTAACCGAAAAGCGGAAATAGTTGACGTGGTTAACGACAGCCGAAATCTATGTACGACACTATGCCAATTTCTGTTCTATTGCTTCAATGAAGTGTAAAATTTACGTATGTCAACAACGTCGTTTTAACAGCAAAATAGATGCAATTTCTTCAACAAATTAAAAACGAGATGCGCGCGCTTATAGGCTATCTTCATCGCCACCGGATTTCATGTAATTTCAAGCGTTATTTGTACATTTTTCAAGAATTTGGTTATCATATATGATACATGCGCGACGTCCCAGGTCGTATAGCCGGTCGTCAAGGGACAAATTACCGAATATTTTTTAGAACACAAAAATTTCCCCAATTGTAGTCAAAATTATTCACAGGCCTTCGGCGCGGATTACAGTCTTTGGGGAGAATAATAGCTTTAAAAGCGTGTATATCAGTTGAAACTTTGGCGTTTAATAATTATATACTAGTTTTTAGAGTGCAGTTTCCGCACTAGCATTAGTTGTTTTATTGTCTAATGAATTCACGACCATAAAACGGATGGCAGCGCATTAGTGAAAGTCTACGTATGTGCAAGGCCAACGGCAAGGCCTAGATGCCACCCGAGACCACTATATAGCAGATTTGATCCCAGTTTACTGACTGCGCACACCGGAAAATTCGTTTATATTATACCTATACATACAAGTAAAAATAACACATTTATGCATAAAACAGCTCGATTGAGATTCAACCCACCGTAATTGCGCTGGAAACAGTTTTTTCAAGGTGATATTTATATTACACTGCAGTGCGAAACCTGGAACCTAACCGATCTATATATATGATAAGACAAAGTGGCAGACAACACAAAACGAAGTTGTTTACTTTAAACAGTTTCATCTACACTGACACCGTAAATGAGCCATCATCAAACCAAATTAACAGTTCAGATGATTCTATAATGTTAAGCTGACCTGTACATTGCCCGTATATTCCCCGTAGAAGGGCCACAAATGTACCTTGGCCTTGAACGTCGTATGGTGGGAGGGTGAGTCAGATATCGTAAGGGCCTACCGCTATGACCCAGGCAATCTATATCTAGAAATAAGAAAACGTTCAGTACAGTTTGCAATTTCAAATGTTGGACAAGCCATGATTACGGTACTACGGCGTAGACAGAGAAAAACAGCTTAACGCGGTCGAGTAAGCTAAAATTTGCATAGGGATAAGCCGGTCAATTGGCTTGGTGCAGTAAACCAACAACCTGCATGTCTTGACTGTACCGTTCCTCTGACAGCATGCCCTGCCTTCGTTTAACGATTAAGACAGCTTCAACATTTGTTAAAATATATAACACTAATCCTGGAGGCAGGAAGCCTAATCCAGCGTTACTCCCAGAAAATGAACATTATTTGTAGCAGCTTTTGTAAAAAGACAGTACACAGTGAAGTATACCAAAAATAATCCAATGGCCTGCAACACAATGGTCTGAATCCAAATAAAACAAATGCTAAGCGCGATGCGCTCACAAATTACAAACCAATAATTTAATAACGTAAACATCAACTAAATATACACAATGAACGTTGCCTTTGAAGCGAAAATAAAAATGGAATGAATCTATATGAGAATATTTTTGTGCTATGCGCTGCTTATGCTGCCAGCTAGTAGATATTTATAAAGTCGGCAAGCTGATTATATAATTATTATATCTGTTTTTACCACACTATAGAGTTAAGACACTGTCAGCATATTACAATCGACTGTGTGAAGCACAAAAGCGAAGAAATTAAAATTCACAGCAGCGAATGCTATAGAAAGACGGAATATTCCATTTAGTCTATTTGTATAACAGAAAATTCGTGTTTTTTGAATATATATTTACAACGAAATGTCGCGTTCATCGTAATACGACAGTACCAGGGCCGTAGCCAAGGGGCCGTGCCACTGAATGTGCACCCCGTGGAAGATGACGAAAAAGCGTATCATAGGTATATGTATATACGCCAGGGGTTGATCCCCAGGACAGAAGCCAGCAGTAAGCCAAAACCTACTGAGAATTGAAATATAAGCGAAATAATTAATTGGTTACTTTTTAGTTTAGATAAAATATGAGATATTTAGCGGAAAGCTTCTGCATGCCGTAGACGATCGGAAAACTGCGGAATTTTTTTCATATTGGCTTAAAATCGAAGATTCAAAGGCTGCAGCGGACTGACCCAGTAAAACGTAAACCTGGACACAGCTACAAATGATAGAAGCTGTTAGAATATTACACGAGTTGTGGTTTATTGATCGCAACCTGTCTCGTATATGCCACACACATGACTGATACCATTGAAGTTTATTTACATGTCTTCGATCGTGAAAACGTACATACGCAATTACTCATTTTTACGCAATAGAACAGAAATTGGCATAGTGTCGTACATAGATTTCGGCTGTCGTTAACCACGTCAACTATTTCCGCTTTCGGTGGGTTGAACTCAATCGAGCTGTTTTATGCATAAATGTGTTATTTTTACTTGTATGTATAGGTATAATATAAACGAATTTTCCGGTGTGCGCAGTCAGTAAACTGGATCAAATCTGCTATATAGTGGTCTCGGGTGGCATCTAAGCCTTGCCGTTGGCCTTGCACATACGTAGACTTTCACTAATGCGCTGCCATCCGTTTTATGGTCGTGAATTCATTAGACAATAAAACAACTAATGCTAGTGCGGAAACTGCAATTGAAACTAGTATATAATTATTAAACGCCAAAGTTTCAACTGATATACACGCTTTTAAAGCTATTATTTCTCCTAAGACTGTAATCCGCGCCGAAGGCCTGTGAATAATTTTGACTACAATTGGGAAATTTTTGTGTTCTAAAATATTTGGTAATTTGTCCGTTTGGAGGTTGCCGGTCGTCAAGGGACAAATTACCGAATATTTTTTAGAACACAAAAGTTTCCCCAATTGTAGTCAAAATTATTTAGGCCTTCGGCGCGGATTACAGTCTTTGGGGAGAATAATAGCTTTAAAAGCGTGTATATCAGTTGAAACTTTGGCGTTTAAATAATTATATACTAGTTTTTAGAGTGCAGTTTCCGCACTAGCATTAGTTGTTTTATTGTCTAATGAATTCACGACCATAAAACGGATGGCAGCGCATTAGTGAAAGTCTACGTATGTGCAAGGCCAAAATGGTAAGGCTGAGTACACGGCCACCCGAGACCACTATATAGGATATTCTATCCCCAGTTTACTGACTGCGCACACCGGAAAATTCGTTTATATTATACCTATACATACAAGTAAAAAATACAACATTTATGCATAAAACAGCTCGATTGAGATTCAACCCACCGAAAAGCGGAAAATAGTTGACGTGGTTAACGACAGCCGAAATCTATGTACGACACTATGCCAATTTCTGTTCTATTGCATAAAATGAGTACTCTAGTATGTACATTTTTCACGATCGAAGACATGTAAATAAACTTCAATAGGTATAAGTAATATTGTAATATTACAGACAACTGCGTATCAATAAAACACAACTCGTGTAATTTCTAACAGCTTCTATCATTTGTAGCTGTGTCCAGGTTTACGTTTCTGGGTCTAGTCCGCTGCAGCCTTTGAATCTTCGATTTTAAGCCAATATGAAAAAAATTCCGCAGTTTTCCGATCGTCTACGGCATGCAGAAGCTTTCCGCTGAATATCACCCAACCTATCTAAACTAAAAAGTAACCAATTAATTATTTCGCTTATATTTCAATTCTCAGTAGGTTTTGGCTTACTGCTGGCTTCTGTCCTGGGGATCAACCCCTGGCGTATATACATATACCTAATCTTATGCTTTTTCGTCATCTTCCACGGGGTGCAACCATTTAGTGGCAGGGCCCCTTGGCGATGGCCCTGGTACTGTCGTATTACGATGAACGCGACATTTCGTTGCAAGATATATATTCAAAAAACACGAATTTTCTGTTATACAAATAGACTAAATGGAAATATTCCGTTTTCGAATAGCATCTGCTGTGAATTTTAATTTCTTCGCTTTTGTGCTTCACACAGTCGATTGTAATATGCTGACAGTGTCTTAACTCTATAGTGTGGTAAAAACAGATATAATAATTATATAATCAGCTTGCCGACTTTATAAATATCTACTAGCTGGCAGCATAAGCAGCGCATAGCACACAAATATTCTCATATAGATTCATTCCATTTTTATTTTCGCTCAAAGGCAACGTTCATTGTGTATATTTAGGTGATGTTTACGTTATTAAATTATTGGTTTGTAATTTGTGAGCGCATCGCGCTTAGCATTTGTTTTATTTGGATTCAGACCATTGTGTTGCAGGCCATTGGATTATTTTTGGTATACTTCACTGTGTACTGTCTTTTTACAAAAGCTGCTACAAATAATGTTCATTTTCTGGGAGTAACGCTGGATTAGGCTTCCTGCCTCCAGGATTAGTGTTATATATTTTAACAAATGTTGAAGCTGTCTTAATCGTTAAACGAAGGCAGGGCATGCTGTCAGAGGAACGGTACAGTCAAGACATGCAGGTTGTTGGTTTACTGCACCAAGCCAATTGACCGGCTTATCCCTATGCAAATTTTAGCTTACTCGACCGCGTTAAGCTGTTTTTCTCTGTCTACGCCGTAGTACCGTAATCATGGCTTGTCCAACATTTGAAATTGCAAACTGTACTGAACGTTTTCTTATTTCTAGATATAGATTGCCTGGGTCATAGCGGTAGGCCCTTACGATATCTGACTCACCCTCCCACCATACGACGTTCAAGGCCAAGGTACATTTGTGGCCCTTCTACGGGGAATATACGGGCAATGTACAGGTCAGCTTAACATTATAGAATCATCTGAACTGTTAATTTGGTTTGATGATGGCTCATTTACGGTGTCAGTGTAGATGAAACTGTTTAAAGTAAACAACTTCGTTTTGTGTTGTCTGCCACTGTGTCTTATCATATATATATAGATCGGTTAGGTTCCAGGTTTCGCACTGCAGTGTAATATAAATATCACCTTGAAAAAACTGTTTCCAGCGCAATTACGGTGGGTTGAATCTCAATCGAGCTGTTTTATGCATAAATGTGTTATTTTTACTTGTATGTATAGGTATAATATAAACGAATTTTCCGGTGTGCGCAGTCAGTAAACTGGGATCAAATCTGCTATATAGTGGTCTCGGGTGGCATCTAGGCCTTGCCGTTGGCCTTGCACATACGTAGACTTTCACTAATGCGCTGCCATCGGTTTTATGGTCGTGAATTCATTAGACAATAAAACAACTAATGCTAGTGCGGAAACTGCACTCTAAAAACTAGTATATAATTATTAAACGCCAAAGTTTCAACTGATATACACGCTTTTAAAGCTATTATTCTCCCCAAAGACTGTAATCCGCGCCGAAGGCCTGTGAATAATTTTGACTACAATTGGGGAAATTTTTGTGTTCTAAAAAATATTCGGTAATTTGTCCCTTGACGACCGGCTATACGACCTGGGACGTCGCGCATGTATCATATATGATAACCAAATTCTTGAAAAATGTACAAATAACGCTTGAAATTACATGAAATCCGGTGGCGATGAAGATAGCCTATAAGCGCGCGCATCTCGTTTTTAATTTGTTGAAGAAATTGCATCTATTTTGCTGTTAAAACGACGTTGTTGACATACGTAAATTTTACACTTCATTGAAGCAATAGAACAGAAATTGGCATAGTGTCGTACATAGATTTCGGCTGTCGTTAACCACGTCAACTATTTCCGCTTTTCGGTTACAGAACATTTACTGCATACTGCAATAAGTACCACTTTCCGATAAACGTTCTTCCTCGCTGATGGGCAGCCCATGTTACACTCATGTACGCTCGACAATTTAGCCGATTCGTAATCAAAATGTGTTTTAGCGGAGAGCTTTAGCAAATATAAAAAGTGCATATGGGCTACATGTTTGGAATTTTATAGTTCTAGGCACTTCGCCGCGGGTAGCTGGTGCGGTTTCGATTTGCGCCTGTTATGAACGTTCTTGTCTGCTCGTCAACCCGGAAAATCGTTATAATTTTAATGGCGATTAGTTGCATACACAGCTAAAGTGAAACATTCTCAGCGAAGCATTTAGTATGTATATTAAAGAACCACAAAGTAATTCAGCGATTCTAAATAGAAACAACAGCAATGTTCTTATATTGCCACTGCTGTTAGCTCATTGTTATACTTTGTAACGTCATCTAGTCTTTAACGGATTTCTCATTGGTTAGTTCCTGTTCGTTGTGTCCTCCATTATGGCATGATAAATATAGCACTTAGTATACGTTTATTTACCAATTTTCGCAATTGGTGTAGCGTTAATTTATTTGTTTCAACTATTATTTTGCATTTAGCTTCATAATGATAAATTCTTTGCCGCTGGCCTTCTTCGCCCAGGATACACAATGAAGGAATTGACCTACTTTTCAACCGCCCAACTAGGCTCTAAACGAAATGTTTGCTGTTTAAGGATATTGAAATTGGTTAGGTCCTAGTCTCATGATGTTTGCCGTAGCACTGAATCAACAAGTTGCTTAGTTTTGCGGACGAATACTCATTATCACAACCTTTTAAACAGCACCCACTAAAAGAAATCAACTCTTGGACAGGGCTCGAAAAACAATTGTCATTTTGACGACAGCGCAAACTGACTAATAAAAGCACCCACGAAGTGGATACTAAACAAAATTGCCTCGTAATTCTGATAGTTGGTGCTAAGAAGAGTCGTATTGCCAGTTTCGCTTACTCTCAAGTTTTTCTTTTCACTTACTCTCCAGCTTTCCGTTTTCACAAATTCTACCAGTTGTAAGGGCATTAGTGTTTCAGCCATATGAAATATAAATTGTGTTGTTTAGGCAGCGGCCAGTTTAAGTTTCGTAATTGAAGCGGAGCTAGCGAAGCGAATGGAGTTTCCCCCCGCCCTATAGCTTCGCTCAAACAGTGTAGTACATTTTACGCCAATATGCAAGGAAAGGCATTAAGCGAGTCTTGAAATTGAGTTATTTTAGCTTCCTTTAATATTGTTAATATTAATTTTTTCTTTTATATTTTGATGACCGTATAAATTGACGAACTGCGATTGCTGAAATCTGTGTAACGGTTTAAGCGTGAAACGTTTGGGAATTTTTATAATATTTATATGGGTTATGAGCATATATGCATGTCGTCCGAGGTCCCCAGATAGAAAGCGGGTGCTTAGAAAGGGATAGGAGGTGGCGGACATTCCCTTGGCATGGTGTGGGCTGTATGGAAATAAGTTGGCGGGTGGAGGCCATCAGAGGCGATACATTATCGAAACTTTTTCGGACTCAAAATGTGATCTTTGTCAATTTTCTACCGATTTTTGTCAATTTTGCCTCGATTTTTGCTATTTTCGGCGTTTGTGCCCCTTTCCTCCAATTTCTCCATATTTTCATCGATTTTTGCCAAAATTGTTTGTGCAGGACAAATTAGACTGCCTGCCAGATGAGATGGGCGTTGCCCCCTCCCAGGGGTTTAGCATCAGTGGGATAGTACGCTATTCACAATATGAGCATGTGTAGTTATGAGATAATTTGACTGCAGTAGTATTACCGTCGAAATGTTCTCATTTGGGAAGGTCTTCTGTCTACTGATTTATTGGAACCTAGCAATCAATAAAGCGGTGTTATTTTACAGTAACGTGATGTTTGACTGTAGCTATATATGAAACACAGCCTAGTTGCATGAAGAAACTAACTCAAATTGAGTGTACTAATAAATTATGACAATATCCACACTCGGTTAAATGCTAGCTACCATTGCTACAACCGCTGTAAAAAATAAACATCTTGTATGTTGCAGACAGTGTATGATTGTACCTTGCATTAGTTACAGCGTATGTGGTATATGTACTGTTTATCACCATATGTCTGCTGGCAAGGGTAGACTAGGTTGCGGATTTTTTGGAATTTTTAGGAACTTCAAAATATTCACCACTTTTGCCAAAATTTTCCTCAACGTTTGCCAATTAGCAATAAATTTTTCTTAATTTCTTTTATTTTTAGCCAATTTTACACCAATTTATGTCGATACTTACCGTATTTTGCTTATATTGCTAAATTATATTTTGCTAAAAATTTTCACGACGAGGAGTGGGTGGATTGAGATTTGTCTTATTTGGGTGAGTGAGGTCGGCCCTTGGGGTTTTACTACTGTCCAACCAGCTGGGGCGGCACTGTCACGATAATACAATGTTTGAATGATAACATACATAAGTTGACGTTTTTAGATGAATGATTTTTAAAAAATTATAATTTGGCGAAAATATGTGTCAATGTTGATTACGCAAATAATGTTAGAATTCCTTGCGACAGTTGCACGTAATTTTAATGCATAACAAACATGTGATATTGTTATAATGCTGTATACGTTCTTTCAATTTGAGGCGAAAATATATAATGGATCATTGTGTTTATTTCAAATATATCAGTGCATACATTCCACCAGAGCTCTACAAGATAGAGCTGTGGCTTTAAGTAATAGTTGTAGGATAAGCAGCTGTGCGTTCAAACTTTTGTACGCACGATTTGTGACGAGTGCGACAGCACGAGTCTGAACGAGTTATCGTGCGTACAAAGCACTGAACGCACTGTTCTCTATGCTACAACTAACTTGTTATATAGCTAACTGTGCATTCAGACATTTGCATGCACGGCTTTCATTACATAGACTATATTACAAGTTACTTTGTAACACGTATTCCTGGTATAACCTACGTTGTTCTTTAGTATCACTCTAGATTACACACAACTACAACAAATCACTACACAAATGTAAAATCCACGGATAGTTTATCTTATTTTAACTCAATCCTAAAGCCTTAATTTAATTACAACACCACTTGCACGCTGCTTTATTACTCATACACTACGACAAATTACAAACACTGTACACATTAAACGGCTTAACCGTACTCACCCGATCAATCTTTAATCAGACAGCTACTGAGGCCACGATCTCACTGTGCAACCGCTTAAACATCCGAGCTAAGTGCTTTTCCCAATTTTATCCGTATATTTCCCTAGGTTTTCGAAGTGGCACAGTAACTTTTCCAACTTTTCCCATTCCATTCTCCTAGAAGTCCCTCTTACAGCTCAGTGAATTTTAGTCGTTAAAGAACAGGTGTTTAAGATTTACTGAGAATTCCTAAGCATAAACAAAATTGAAGATTTTAATTTTGAAAATCCAGCAGATACACATATGTGCTAATGTAGGCTTCATGCTTAAACCACTCAAACCTTACACTTCAATCCGAGGCCCACGTTATGTTTAGGAACAGGGCATTATAATGTGAGAAACAACAACAGCTTAGAGTGAGGATTCAAGACGCGGAAGCCCCCCGATTTAGGCTTACTATTTGGCTCATATAGGGACCTTAGCTTAGGCAAAGACTAACGCTTAGTATATCGAGAACTGCATAGCATGCCTTTCACTTCCGCCCCTACAAGTTACAAACTTATGCCCTAGACTCACATAAAACACCCTTAATTCTACTGCTTACTTTAAACTCTTCTACACGTGACTGTTTTAAAATGACCCTGTAAATTGTACAAAATTCCCATCATTCGAAAGACACTAGTACACGGTCACACATACATTTACATGCCCAAAAATCATACACTCAGGGTTGCTCGCACATATATGAAAGATATCGAAATAAACATTAACTTCATGGGCGTCTTGAAAGTCCCATAGACACAATAAAATGTTATTGTAATACATTAAATTTAGTGTAAAATTGATTTTAACACATAAATCCACTGTGCATTCATTTCTTCACTCATTTATTTTGCTATATATGATTCCATAGTTCAGTTTCCGGTTCGGGTTCAAATGAACAATTCCCGTTACTGGTTCCGGTAAATTTCGGTTCGTATTACCCATCTGTACCTTCGACAACAAACCTAGAAGAGATATTTACTATAGTATCACTAAGTAACCACGGTGGTGCACATTAAATATTACAGGGCACGCGGGTTGTCAAAACATATGTTTTTACCCCAAAATTTTAGCCGTCTACCCTTTATTGCCGTTATGCATACTTAATCAGTTTGTGCAAAGCTTCTACTCAGATTGATACCTTGTATGCAATGACTTATCGTATAATAAACTAATTTTAATGATTTAAGCTTTGACGTATGTTCATCATTCTAGGGGAAACTCTTCTCTGTTTTATGGACAGGCGGCTGTTGTTGCTCGTTTATGTTGCCTGTGTTTACATAAAGACCTTTTGGAACAATACAAGCTAGCGCTTACAGCGATCGGAAGCACATTTTGTTCCTTACGACTGACAGGAGTGGTTTTGTTCGGTGCTTTGTGACAAAGTTGGAATCTAAACGATAAACTGGCATTATAATAATATAATCTTTCGAGTTTGATGACGGGCCATATTTTTTGTCAACCATCGTTATTCTGCGTTTTATAACGAGTCCTTTATTTTAAAACTAATTAATTACGAAGGTTTTTCTGAAAAGGACAAGAAATATTATACTATTTAGCCCATGTTAATGATTGGACTTCCTAAATCATATTGCACACAAGGAATTATTTGTGTTAAATGAAAGAAAAAATGTTTACAATTAGCGCATTCGGCATTAAATTGTGAATCCTACGACTGGTGTGTAATGTAACTCAATTTAGAAACTTTGCTTTACAGTTTAACAAAATTATATCTAACTTAAAACAGCAAAATTTTAAGAGAGTGAAGATTTAACAGTTTTAACATTTTGTTTGCAATCAAGATCGGCTACGTTGCCAGTTTCGGAGTTCTGCAAGCCGCTAAAATCTTTGCATGTGGTTCATAGCGAATCTTTATCTCACGCTTCCTCATAGCCATACTTAAAAACTAATACATTTTGTTAACATTAAATCAAAGTCAACGTGCGTTTTTAACAGATTTTTATGTAAGAACATTCGTTTAACAAATTTTTGCGCAACGAACATACGGGTATTTTCACATGGTCACATTATAACCGTTGAAAAATTTCTGGGTCATAACAAACGTTAATTGACTCGTTGTTGCTGCTTTAGTTTGAAGAGTTTGACAGATGTACTATATTTTCGTACACTAAATTGCGCAAAGTGAAAGCTTAGTGACGGTAGCTAGAATCCACCTTTTAATCGCTTCACGCAAGAGTCGATGATGAGGTTCTCGGTGTTTTTATATGCAGTACGTCGCGGTCGTTTTCACTCCCACCATATTCTCGAGCCACCAAATCGCTACACTCACCATGTCTTTAGAGCACCAGCTTGTACCCCTCCATGTTCTTGGACATCTAAATTAGAAAATGATTGGTGGGAGAATGTAAGACCGAAAACGACCGCGACGTACCGTGGACGGAAACAACGAGAAGCTGAAGATTGTCGCACTCTTCCGCATAAACGGTCATCATTGACTCTAGGTTCTACGCGATTGTGAGAATACGTTTTAAAATTTTACCTTTCGCAACGGATATTGTAAATATCAAAAGTTGTTTAGTTTATATATGAATTGCTATGATAGCCCTAAGTATTTTTAAATTTTACCGACCTATTTATCCAGCTATACTGCAACTCTCTGCCAAACGGTAAGAGTTTTACGTTTAGTATATATAGTTGCACTGGCACTTAAAAAGGGGGCAACCGTTAAACAATTAACTGATAGGGTTATAAAAGATTGAATGCAAAAGACCGCCCGCCTCCGCTTTTCAAGAGCTTACGACGCCCTTGTTTACCTCATTTTGGAAATTTTTGTTCGTACTAGGAATTTTAGAAAAGATATTATTAACGGCGAAGTTAGGTTGGAGCAAACATAGCTATCGAAAATTAAATTTCGACTGACGTTTCTAAAGTGCGATGGATGTTTTGGTTAGAGAAGTGGGCCACAGCAGTTTATCTTCGCTACGTTCCTTATAAAACCTATATCCTGCGTGGCAACACTACATCAAGAATAGTCCAATACACAATGTTCAGACCCTTATTTACCGACAACATTTGTAATTTGTATTTCATTATAGCAAATCCAACACCTTTACTGTTTAAAATCGGGTCTTGATATTTCAGCGAATGCTTTGCCTTCAGTATATAAAATTTAAAATCTTTTATTCGAACTACATACTTATCATTTGAATCATACATAAGTACTAGCGATATAGCGCTTCGATTAATCTTAAGTTCCACTCTGCTTTTCGGAGGTACATATTTACCTGTGATATGGGTATCTATAGCAACTGGAAGATAGAGTTCACACTTTTGGGACATTGTTACATAAGCGCGTCTTTGAACATATCCTTCATTATCTACCGTATCGTCAAAGATATAGGCTTGATCTAGTACATAAATAGCACCTGTTAAATATTATTTGCGTCGTTCTACGCTCATTTGCAACATGTATAATACATACATCATACACGAGTAATGTTTTTGGTTATAAGTTATAGGTTCTCCATTTATCTTAATCTTGACAATGCAGAATAGTGCATGGCCAAACATATTACATGGAGCAAGTTTTAAATCTTTATTTATTACTGCTCCGTCTGACTTCACAATTTGAAAATTTATATATGCGAACATCTGCGATATATCATTTAAATCAAACGCACTGTCACTAATCTTCAAACGTTTGCAATCATCACTATCGCTACTTTGTAAAGTGGTTTCTGAAGCTACTTCAATAATTGGGGTTGAAATAATTTGCTGTTGCAGAGGGTAATCGTATCCCTGCCAATTTAATATTTCAGCGCTACACACGTATGTCATTTTTTGGTCTTCAAAGACTTGCTATTTTTCTTAAGAGTTTTTCCTTTTCTACCCATTGATTTTATACTTTTTGCAGTACTTTTTATTGCAGCTGCCTTCAAAAGGCTTTCGAATTAAAACAAAGTGGTAATGTCGTTTTGACTATTATATTTATTACTAATTAATACCTTTGAAGAACTTTATGAAAACTATAATCGAGTTACCAGTTTTATTCTAGACAAAAACTCAGCACCGTTGAATTCGTAATCAACGACTTCAAACCTTAATATCTTAAACATAGAGTAATTGAGTTTATACTTTAGCCGGTATCTGAAATAACGTGCAGCAAGAGTTTACATATGCCATTATCCAGTTTGTTATTAACAAAAGAACTAAGTATAGATTTTGGTTTGCTACGTAATAAGTTAACATATTTATTTCCATAATGTACACCATTTTCAAATACAAATTTGGTCTGAAATACCAATTCAAATTTGGTCTGAAAACCAAATGATTTCTGCAATTCTTTAGATTGCTTTATGCCTGCTCTATGTAAAGAATAAATGATGATTTAATTATTAGAAAATGTTCATAGCAAACGTCATAACCATGTCTGTCTTGTTTAAAACGGAAATAAGATTATCCATGGTACAATAATTTTTGCTCTAGTGCGAACGCTTTCCAAGATTTATCAAAATATATTGAATCTTGTTTTCTTCAATGTTTATATATTTATTAACATCTACATCTAATACTAATTTTTGTCGCACAAAACGCGATTGAAAATGGCATAACTCGTTCGATTAAATCACAAACAATAATAAATTCCATGTTTAGGTTGTATTTTGACTTGCTTCAGACGGCAACCTTTTAAAAATATTAAGACACAGATTCTATACATGCATTCATTTCGTTCATACAGTTTATGAAGTTATTATAATATTACCACCACTGTAAATTAGAATTGAACAATTTCCAATTCTTAGTTTCATAGCATTGTGCAATTCTGTTTCATATAATATGAAATATTCTAATCGTAACATGTAATATAATGATGTTAAATTCATTCTAACACCATTTCTCAAAAGACCTACAATATTTTTAATTGAATAGAGCTCTATAATAGAGAATTTATAATTTAATTTTCTCAAAATATCATAAACTCGACTAAAGCATCTTTTATATCATTGCCAAACATATCACTAAACAATAGCACGGTTTCTCTAGGTTTAAATTTCCTAATGCCACCGCCAAACATTGTTATATTTTAATCAGAGTTATTAATCGAAGACGATAAATAATTCTATTCAGTGTTACATCCAATGTTCCACGTTACAGGCATATTTCCTATTTCTATTCGCTCCGTATATCCGAACAAAGACGTCCCAAGTGGTTGTCCCTTCCACCCTCGCATATCGCCGCTTGTTTTGTCGTATATACTCTTTGCGATTGCTCAGTATTGATCCCATTCGGATTAACCTGCGATTGTAGCATCCTCCGCGCAAATAACTGCTTCTCTCACGTGATTTGTTATAATTTTGCCATCTGTCTAATTTTCAGTATGTTCAACACATTCTTTGATATCAATATTTCATTATTGAAATTCTTGATCTGAATTCCAGGTCTTTTTGTAGTGATAGTTTGTATGTTTGCATTATTAAAGCATATTATTCTCGGTTACAATAAACACAGACATACACCATAATTTATACAATATCATTTATCATGTAACCTTTTTAACAAATTTCTTTAAATCTGTATTGTCTGCACCTTTTCTATGTGTTATTTGTACCCTTTAATCGAGCCATTTTACAAAACATTCTATCCTTCTATTATTTTTACGTTTGCGCATAATTTTCACTATTTTGTAGACATTAGCAGGGGTAATTACCTTCTGAAGTTCTTGAGCGTAAAACCTCTCTAATATTTTCTCACAATTAGTATCCTTAATTTCGTACACAAAAGGATCAAACGCTAATTGATTTGCTACTGTGAATACTTCTTGATATCAAAGTTGGTTAAATTCTCTTTCAAAATGCACCCTCTTCACTAGTTGAAATTTATAACGGAATCAACATCTTTCGCTGGAAATAAATTTCGAAAAACAAAGTTTACACAATTATTTGGTAATTTTAAATTATGTATTGCTTTAAAAGTATTCGTCAATAGATATGCAGATTCGAATTATTGTTGAAATATATTGCTTGATTGACTGTGAAAATCATGTGCAT
Source organism: Trileptium ribeirensis (assembly GCA_030248225.1). Lineage (NCBI taxonomy): Eukaryota > Metazoa > Nematoda > Enoplea > Enoplida > Thoracostomopsidae > Trileptium > Trileptium ribeirensis. The sequence goes on from JASANE010024534.1 coordinate 15,036, forward strand.
TTTGAATTTGAAGGGTGAATCAATTTCGTCCAACCATTACCAGCTATAAAAGCAGTATCTCGTAAGCCGGGGTGAAATGGAACGAGCGTAATTGCATCTAAGGTTTTAGTTAGGTGTAATACTCTTGGGCTTTGATGTATATGCCACTCTTAAACCACAAGATCCGTTGAAGCCTTATAATGCTGGTCTGATAGGAGTTTATGAATACTACCTATTCTGTGTGTCATTAAATGTATAATAGCTTATAGAAGGTGCAGAAAACAAGGCACAAATAAATGATGACAAATGAAATTCTTTCGAAAAATCGGGTTCCTCGACAGTCGACGTTATGTTCAGTGAAAACCTTGAAAATGTATGCTACTTCAATCTTGGATTCAAGATGAGTGCTAGAGGTGAGAACGGGCCTGGATTTCAAGGCCCGGCCCGTTTGGTAAAATTACTACGGCAGGACCAGCCCGGCCCGTTTCGTTTCTATATCAACAATTTATCAAACGTTAGCAACTTATCTTTTCGAAACTGTACAGTACAAATAAAAATAAACAATAAAAATAGCTATTTCTCGCAATCGCAAAACAGGCCTAAACGGGCTGAGCCGGGGCAGGCTTGGGGCTTTACTTCTCACCTATAATGAGTGGAAAGCTGTATTAAACGTACTGATAAAACTGTACTGCCGTTCAACTTCCCTCAAAGCAACATATAACGACACAATTTAACACAGTTATAATTTGAAAATCGGGTTTATCGACCATAAACCCATTGAAAATGACTGAAATATATTTTAAATATTCGTGATGGATTGTAGGTAAACAAACTATCATATTCAACGTACCAAAAACCTATATATTGATTATTCTTGATGCCATTCCCGCAATATATAACTAAAAAACTGACAACAGGCTATATTTTAATAATTGGATTCGTGAGCGTAAAATCTTCGAAACTCCTGAAAAAGTTTATTATTGCAAAGTTTGGCAAGAATAGCAAGTTTGACTTGATAATATAAAATCACATGGACGTTTACGTTCATAAAAATTCAGTTTACAGACAACATTTTCAAGTCGTGTATCATAGCATCTTAGCAATATCTTACCTACATTCAAATGAATATTCATTTAATATATTGTTTGTTATAAACATTCACTTTTGAAAAAATACGAGTCAGCTATAATTCTCACAAAGAGGGTGCTCTGGTCCACTGAAGGGATACACTCCACAAGCGTTTGTGCAAAATCGCGACCAATTGAAAATTCCAAATAGTTATTAAACCTGAAAATTTTAATCCCATTTCTTTATTGAGTTAGAATAGTCGTGGCTTTATTTGAAAATTTCAATTATGTGTAAATTTTCTGCATTTGGAGGTTTAGTTTCGCACACATGTTTCTTGTTCAAACATAAAATTTTCGAGTGTGTATAATTGCTGTAAAGAACGGAGATGGCATTGTTCTATCGTAAACATATGGGTTTCATAATATAAGTTAAGATAAATATTCGGAAGGCTGAGTAATGCAGTTAACAATAATATATATTATTTAGAATTTTAAATAAAGTGCACTTCGAGCCATACGAGTTTTCACAAATCGAAAGTTCTGGTAGTTAGTATACAATTTGACTCTGTTCAATACACAACCATACAGCCGCTGTGCTGCTGTATTACATATAGAAGTCTGATAGCGCGGGTCGGGTGTGTTAGGGTTGGATTTGGAAGAGATTGGGTCAGAATATTGAAATTGAAGTTGGTGCTTAGACAATGCAGAATACAAAAATAAAATTCAGCATAATAAATCTTGATTTGGCACCGTTCGCTGAATTACTCGTAGTAAACATCAAGGGAGTTTTGTTGTTAGCTTAAGTTTAATGTATTACTAAACTTGCTATTCATGAATTTCTTATATGCGTGTCCGAGCACGGGGTTACACTGAAGAAGTATAACCAACACAGCGCAAATTGGTCTTATTTTGTAAACGATTTGATCCTTTTGCAGATGCACATTGTGAGTCCTTAAATACGCAGTAAGTACGTATGTATCGTAAATTATTGAAACCTCATGGCTAATATTAAGCTCGATTGGCAAGTTGATGCATAATATATGTAAGTGTGCCTAATTTACATATATGTTCGACACTAAAAATTCAACATTTTGATGATAAGGCAAGCTACTAGTGTAGATTTCCAGGCGATGTATATATAGTTGCTTAAAATATATGTCAAACTCAGAAGAAATTGTTGTTTTGCACAATCCTTTTAACGCCGGAACAATAGCTAAAAACCGATATTTCTGTGGTAACATACAAATATAAATGTATTGCCGCCTCAACAGAAATTTCGGATTGTCGCAGTTATGCTGCAGCATAACTGTTATTGCAACAACGTTTGCGAACATTATATTGTTGCTACAATAGCAACTAATTGGCTTTTAAAATAGCAATAAATCGATGGTTCCAGTGCCGTGCAATAGAAACCAATGTTATTATAGTAGCAATATTTCTGGTATGTGCTATTTAGGCTGCAATAAAACTCAATATTATTGTAAATGCAACGTTTCAGCTTTTGCTTTTGACGGCGCTATGTTTATAATAATATAATGCCATAGCAATATTTACATAAAATATGGTCGCTGCAATAGCTTTCGGTGAGCAGTTCGTGCACGCGCTTCTTTTACCCCAATTTTTGCTAAACACTTGCCAATTTGCCTCTATTTTGCAAAAATTTTCTACGCCACTTCGACTCTGTGGAGAGGGAGTGTGCGGAGCCTTATGAGGGTATACCGGGGCCTCGTAGGGGCCGCGTCCGACACCTCAGGATGTGGGGTAGCCCCTGAACCATTACTTCGGCATGCATGGTCTGTAATTATGAAGTGTGTCGATTCTCATGCGCAACTAAACTCAATATGACCCCAGTGACCATCTTATCCTGTTTTTTTGTAAAAAAATGAGTTCTAGTTGGTCGAAAAAGTTAGTTTTGTTCGTGCACATTACATTTGTTCGAAAACAAAATTTAGTTAGATTTGAATTGACAAGGTTGTTGTTCGCGAACACTAATTAATAAATTAAAGGATCGTTTCTTTTATGATGCCACAGTTACATTAAATTTGTTCGCGAACAGTGTCGAATCCTATTTTAAAACTATTATACATTATTAAACTTGCATTGCCTGATTGCAAATCTATATAAGTCTGATTTAGCAATGAACGGAATCGAGGTTCCTATTTCTTCCGTAACATTGGATGCGGATCCTACATTGGGTATTGCTAAATAAGATGGTTAGCTTGTCACCTTAAGTTCAGTTGGGCATCATCCTTTACCGTCGTTTTCTTAACCCGCTTGACACTTTTTTCTATGCCGTTGTTCATTAATATACTATATTTTTTGATCACAATGCCACAAGTTCTTCGATTGGTTCTGCAGCTGTTTGATTCTTCATCTTTGCAGGCACCGTTATATCGACTGTTGAGTGAAGAGGATGGTTTGTTGAACAGTTTCAGGTATCAAATCTAGGAACTCGAAAGCTATGGCGAAACGGAGCCAGCGTGATTTCACCAAGTTGTAATATTACGTAACCACTTGTAACAGGCTTTATGTTTGATGTATATGGTACACTGAAACCTCTGTAACCCTGAACCTAATTTTATTTTAGCTGTATTTTGGCAATCGTGTCCCTTGACGCTAAATCCACTGAAAAAATCAACAAAGGTATGAAATATTTTAGCTAACCAAACTAACGTACTCAGCGTTCCGTAAAACCCATATAGAGACCACTCTTGATGCCCTGCCAGCAATAAATAACCAAGTAAATGAAAACTCACTACATTTTGGAAATGGGATCGGCCATAATAAATCTCTTGAAACTCCACGAAAAGGTATAATATTGTCACGTTAGACTAAACATGGCAATGTCATTTTATTCCGCGAGCGTGATAACCTAATAGACGCTCGTTGTAAGGTAAAAACCCGCAACAACATACCGATGAAAAAATATTATTTCTGGCAAAGGGTCAGCGGGCCGTAATCGCGCCCACAGCGCCCCAGAGAGAGGCTCCACAAAAAGTGTTGGTCAGCATTGTTGTAGTTCTCGATGGACTGATTCTAACGCATAGTTCTGTTTTCTATGAGAAGTCTGTGTCGCGAGATATGGACTGCGAAAGACTGGTACCGTATGACTAATTTAGCATACAACAGTTTTTTGTTATTTTGACCCAGAGGATGGGGTCGGAGCTGGTCGCGTCAACTAAAGAATACTTCATTATCAGTTTTTCTATCGAATAAATAAATTATCAAAATTCACCCACTCTGAAATGAGTTATGTGTGACAGAAACAGACAAAAAGAAATTTTCACGATTTCTCCCTATTGCGTCCTCAGTGGAAATTCCGGTCACTTCGCTGGCTCCGTTTCAATAATAACAATGTGCCAACACATCATCATAGATGTCATCAGTGTTTAAAGAGTGTCACAAGGAGTCGGTATCGGTGAATAAAACTTACATCTCTTATTGTAAATATGTTTCTTGTAGCTGTAGCGGAAGTGATACATTAAAAGTTTTAATAAATCCAAGAGTATGGAAAGTAACATACATAGGTTTGACTGATATACGATTCACCTTCACTGCTACAAGATCTTTGTTCAAGATTGACGACACATTTTATCGTACATCTGCAATCAACTTGGTGTATCGCTGCTCGTCAGAGATCAGCTTTACATCTATATAACTGCACATATTTTCCATTGTTTTACCAAACTCTGCGTTGTTGAGTAACTTGTACTGATCTTTGTCGAAATCATTCTTGGCGTTATTTCGCATAGTGGTGTTGAAGTTAACGTATGGTTCCATCCACCTATAGTGCTTGAAGGACACCACGCGATGCACATTTTCGAGTTCCATTCCTAATTGAAGATACTTTTGCAGGTTTTGTAAATGGAGTTAGTAAATCACTTGTTGTTGAGGTTCCAGGCCAATTTTTCAGCCGAAGCATTATTCATTTCCAGAGACTCGCTTAACTGATGGCAGTATGTTGATAGCATGTCGTCCGGAATGGAGAGACGTTCGGCTGCAAGAGGATAGTCTTTATGTAATTGGTAGATGATCTGGGGAAACCAAACAAAGTTTAAGGTCATAACTTTTGCCTCCGTATTAGTTTATTGCATTTCAATCAATTTCATCAATTTCTTCTCTGGATAGTCATTGGACATCCATATGAATTGTTAGCATCTAACTAGATGATGTACCTTGTGGGTAATGACGAATCGTAGTCAGAAATGTAAGAATTATCAACTTTCGTATATCTGTGTGATATAACTGACACTCCGCCTCCGATGTCTTGTTCGACAAAAAGAAAACATATCCACGTCCGTGATTAAATGGAGCTTTACCCCCAAGCAATGCTTGGTTGTGTGATATAGTGCACTGGATCTAACGGAAATGTTTCAAGACTGAATAATTTTAAAAGTTTGAAACATCACATAATATAAGAACGTCAATTTTTAGATATAAATCGTAATATTCTCTTAGGTCCTTAATGTTCAGTTTCATCCACATTGCCTGGTACGTAATCTTGATCGCTGATACGTGCACTGGTTATCCACCGATAAAATTTCTATGTCTATTTCTATTTCCTAATTTCATGTTCAACGATGTTCATAGAAGGACAAAATTAGAATTTTATCTGAAGTTCATGGATGGATAAAATTCAGATTCGTTAAACCGATCAATGTTGTCCATATATTCGTAAAGTTTGCCTGAGGTCTATATTATCAGGAAAATATTTTTGCATTGCCTCAACTCTTCCAAGCCGGAACTAATTTGTGTATCGTGCAGTGTTCGACAAATTCAAGCCTGCACCAGAGATCGCACCCGGGACGTATGGGTAAACTTGTGTACGCAGACCGCTGTTCTATCTGGGAGCTGTTGCTCGGTTCCTTAAGGAACCTCACAATGTGAGCGAATAAAAACGCACGTTCAAACGTACGACATACGACAAACTCAGCAAACGCAACGACACGCAATGTGCATTAGGTCTACTTGGACCTAGTTGGCATGAATGGATCAAAGTTATTGACCTGATGTCGCTTTACATTTTAAGTAGTTTATTCTAGTCATAATGGTAGAAACGAAAAAATTTCGATTAACCTTTCCAGCTAACATTTTCCTCATCGCTATCTCTGCGCCCATGCACGAGGTTCGTCGCCTATGAAGATACTGTTCATCATCTTTATTTGCTCTCCTACTCTTCAGCTTAACTGCAAAAGACGTGTAGTCTCCCATACCTGTTGCTATGCATTGAATATCCATACTTTTTCTCTTACATATAGTTCCAAGTTCTCGCGTAATAATATGTCCATCGTATCAAGGAAGATTGTCAAACAACATTGCAACGCACGACTCAGACGTTAACCTACATTACACTTGATGTGCGCAGCATCACGATATCGACCCCACAGACGACTATGACCTTTAGTTTTTTCACAAAGTTACATTTGTTGTCTGCAAATATAACGTTCTGTTGAAGTCTTAAAATCTTTCGAATCATCTTACTTTATCATTATTGCCTTTTGCTGCATCATGTGTTGTTGGTGGTTTTCAGTGAGCTGAACAACATTGCCGAAAAAACTACTGATTGCATTTTCACCGCGGCAGACGACAGGATTCCCAATTTCAATTTTTTGATTGCAACAGACGAATTCATCTATCATACCTTATCCACAAGGTTCCTGTCTTTGATAAATTTGTTCATAATTCTTGTCAGTATGTGACTATAATTGTGACCGCCTACAGGTATAGGCTTTTCAGAGCAGACATTCAAAATCACCATATCTTATCTAGTAAGGCGATCTTTTCATTCAACGTTGACAAATTCAACAGTCGACTCGGTAGGAGGAATTTCCACGCGGCATGGCTCATTGTTCCAAAAAAATTGTAATATTCATTACGTTTCTCTTCAGTGTAACACGGAACGATGCGTTTGTCACAAAAATATAGCTTTTGCGTATGACTACTTTGGGTCTTGGTAAAAGTATCGAGACTTTGCACCAAACAGTAATGGTCACAGTAGAAAATCAGATGAATGTATCGTTGGTGTTGCGACTTTGAGATAAAAAGAGGATAAATAAATCCATCATCTTCAACACAATATACGTATATGGAAACATTATTTTGTTATTCAAATATTGGTATGTGTCTAAGTTGGACACAATTGGTGATTATATCCCTGTTCAGGTCATTTACAAAGGGATAATAGGTATGAATACGCTCCGGATGTAGTTTCCGCTCAGAATGATGCAAAGCAGCTAAAATCAACCACTGAAAAGACTTATCTTCACCATTTTCAATGTTAAGTGATACATGTTTATTTCGAATATATGAAGCCAGTTTCCTATATGATGTTCCATTTAGCGGACGTTATATATTTAACATGAGTATCATCGGTTTCGAAGATTTTGAAGGAACCATCCTGATCGCATTGCCTCGAAATCATGCAACTTTTCTATAATTTCATTGCAAGCTTAACTGAGCTCAGGCTTACTGTCATATGCCGGTAGTACGATACGAGTTTGCAGGCGATATGAGATATGAGTTGAGATCCGCCAAACTTTTGGTGCTCTCAATGCACTCTAATCCAAAGTTTGGTGCTATGGTTATTATTACTCCGCAGCAGCTTCTTGTATAGTGGTCGTGCATCGGTGAAGAACTGTCATAGATCCTGATGTAAGTCGTTGGAGATCATGTAGTAGCTAGTGATGTGGCATTTGAGAGCTTTATCACATTGCAGTAGGTGGAAAGAATCGTGCTGATGACTTATCTTTGCTTTGTGTTGTAAAGCTCGACGATTGAGTTTCTTGTTATCACTTCGCTGTCGTTTTGGCATTGGTTCATTGTTGTTAATAATATCTTGAGCTAGTTGCTGAAAGAGGTGCACATTGTTGAAGGCTTCAGTATAATTTCGGTTATTTGGCGTTGAGAGATTTAATATTTGTGTCGATAAGGTGGCAGGTTGAGAGCCAACATTTACCGTTGAGGACGTTTTGGCTGTCTATTTGGCTTATCACTTCGCTGTCGTTTTGGCATTGGTGCATTGTTGTTTATAATATCTCGAGCTAGTTGCTGAAAGAGGTGCACATTGTTGAAGTCCTCAGTACAATTTCGGTTATTTAGCGTAGAGAGGTCTAATATTTGTGTCGATAAGGTGGCAGGTTGAGAGCCAACATTTACCGTTGAGGACGTTGACGGGATCACAAATTCTGGGTGGAGCGGCGGGCGTTCAGAGAAAAATCTGTGCACCCGCTGCACATTGTAGGACATATGAGCATGCTTATTGCTACAAAATATTTTTGAAACATGCAGCAATAATTCGTATTATTGTTAGATATTTAGTGCCATAGTCGTACCATTTGCACGATTTTTGTAAGAACAATGTTGGTTATAGCTACAATTATTGATGTGTTTTGTAGCAACAGATGGTATCATTTCGCCATATTTAATGTGGCACTAATCGTGAACATTGATGCAAATTTAGTGCAATAAAGAATGTGGTGCTACAGATTTTTCTTTGATGATTCATTTTCCTTATCTGTTGGGGAATTGTTCTTGTGCATAAAGTTTTGTTAATCTCTGTTATTTTTAGTGTTTAAAGGTCGGCTAGGAGAACGTGGGCAAAGGCTCTGGGACTACTGGGAGTCGTGTTGTTGGTGCACTGACCCGTGCCAACCTGTACCATGCAGCGGCTTCCTACCTGCGGATTTTTGCCCCATGCCAGGTTGTGCCAGCCTCTGGCACGTCGTCTATGTACGCATGCACCAGGTTGTGCCAGCATGGTACACCGTCGGGCAGCGCCCCGTTCCCTTCCTTCCTAGGTCTGGGTCTCGGAGGGGAGAGTGGGGCAAACCCGACATTTTTCATCAACTTACAATTTAATATAGTTAGTGCTAAATATTGATATCGCTCTATATTAAACGACGTACTTTGACAAAAGTCGGCAATCAAAGTCAAACACAGCCTGGCGGTTGTGCCAAAAACCGCGAAAACACACATACTACTGCAAGTTCGAAATCGATTCCTAGACGCGAAACAGTTAATCATTGCAGACTGGGCCATCGAAATATTGAAATGAAATTGTTATTGTCTAGATAGACACAACACACTTGAAAAGGTCTACTAGCATATCTTGTCAAATAATGTGGCTCCAGGCGGAAAAGAATCCTCAACATCATACTATGGTAGTATTAGAGTATTCTTTCAGGTTGCAGCTGTTACGGTTTCAATCCATAAATGTGCGCTGTCGCGAGGGTGGATCTAGGACGGATTCCACGGTGCCTTGAGGTTTCACTTTTATAAAGATTTTAGGTGTTTTCCAGCTTGCCAAAACAGTACATAAATATATCTGTATACACGGATATGCAGCTACAGCCGCAACTTAAAATCACAGAACGTCATTATTTATGTTTACTACCTGGACCTAAAGTTGCGTGCTTCCGCATTATATTGTTTAGCTGCATATAATAAGTCGCGTACCCTGACCCAATGGCACTACAAGAACGTAAAATAGTTGGTATTTATCTTATATCTTTACATATTATTGTATACATTAATTTCTGAATAACAAATTTCATTTTTTGGACTGCATTCTGTAAGACGATGTACGCAGTTGTTAACCTCTTACTTCATTAAATAGTTTTCATTTAAAGTACAACTAAACTAGCTGTTTTCGGAGAGATTATTCGAGAGCTAGAATAGCTTGGCTGGCATTAGCGCTCGCTAACTGCTGATCTCTGAAAACGCTACTTCTCCATCCTTAAGGTTCCTCACAACGCCAGGAAATAACAACACGCAACGCTACATAACAGAATTAGCGCAATTCGTAAGTCATTAAGTTAGTTTAGGACAAAACCATGAGTTATTCTTTTAATCGTTACCGACAACGTTGCCAGTTGACTACAGCCATGCTGCGACGCGTTACAGTTATTGAGATTGTGGTGTAGCCTATGTTTACACATGTTGATACTCCTTCGCTTTGCGATGCTCCTCAAAGAACTGCTCCCAGATAGCTCAGTAGTTTTACGTACGCCGCTAACATCTATAAACGCCAAGTTCGCTTCTTGGCCCTACCTTGAATTTGTCAAACATTGAATAACCGACAAACGAAGGTTAACCCATTATATTATTTTGCAGCGAAAATACGGTACCCTAGTTGTGTCAATTACTTCTTTTAGCTATTTCTAAGCTGGAGGTGTGACGACAACGGTCGAAATGAATTTCCATCATGCTTTTCTGAGTTAATATATCTTATAAAAGCCACATATTAACCACCAGAAGATACAGTACGTAAATACGCTTAGATAATCAGCGTCATCTTTATTATGGATGTAACCGAAAGTAGTAACAGGCAAAACCGTAGGACGCTACATCTTTGCGACAAAATAGTATAGTAGGTTAACTTTCTTTTCTACATAGCTGGGGAGTCATTATTTTTCTTGCATTTAGTGCACTAAAGGCCCAACGGTAGTTGGGAATAAGCATGATATATATATATGAATTAGATATGAAATATATATATACATATATACAAATATATATTCTTGTATATAAACATATATATGTTTACATATATGTATATATTATATATATTCTTAATAAAAATCGAAGTATTGCTAAATATTTGGCAATACTTCGATTTTTATTAATTTGATTTTGATATATATATGAACTATATATTAGTATATTATATGAACATATAAACTATATAAATATAGACACCAATAATGCATGAATTGTGAGACTCTCAAAAAGTATGAAGTCATTCATTAATGAAATGACAATTTTCAAACATTTTAAATGAATTGACTAGACATTCTGCACATGAAGTGCATATCTCCAAGACCTACCACAGTACGTGTGCTTTCACACACAGAAGAACTATAATGCGGTAGCAGTCTGAGGTTTTCCCCAAGAAAATAACAACAAACACTGCTTAACATGAAATTGCTTATCTAATCATCGAATGGCGTCAATTGATGCTTGGAACTGAATATATTGACCATTCTGTCTCAAAGCACACTTACGACTTTGTATTTTTCCTTTTTTTGCAAAGATTTCCAAGCAACAGCCATTTTGTTTCCTAGAGATTTAGTAATGACATTTGCAGTTAAAGACTGTAATCTACCAGAAACATGTTTCATTGTGTAAGAATTTAGAATTTGACTCAAAATTAACGAAAACGTGTTCAGTACTTTTACGGTATAATCGCATGACAAAGACAGATTTTCAATTTTCAAATCTTTGATTTTTGGCTCTTTTTTTGTGAATTCTCGGTGTTACAACGAAGCAAAAGAATAACATTTGACAAACGTAAATCCGCAGGAACAGGTATTAAGCGAGTAATTTTATGGACTGTATGTATCTATGGTTTAATCAATGCTTGTTTCTTATAGCTTAGAATTTTTTCATATTATCGGATGTTACCGTAGCATTCCATTTACTTTTCTTTGTGACACCTGCAGCATTTCAGCAGAATTCAAGCAGCAAAGAAGATTTATATTTCTATTAGTCGTGTACCCGTTCAAAAGCAATATGCTAACGAGCCACTGAAATAGCCTGTTATATATACTCGGTAGTGTGGTGTTATAGTGGATAAAAGTTTTATTTTATTTGGATCTGTAAAATTCTACCTTTTGTTATAGTTTTTGTTTGTTTTAAACAAATTTTAACAGCCCACTAACTAGCACGCTAAGTATGTACATGTGTATAACACGTGTCCAATATCCATCGGCTTTAGGTGGGCTTGTAGATGATTACGAACATATTTGAGGTGGCGGGTACTCCAGGCGCACATTTTTGAAATTTTCAGACACTCAATTCCCACAAATTTGCTAACTTTTTACGCAATTTTGCTCAAATTTTTCTTCTTTTTTTAATTTTCTCGGATCTTTGTTAAAGTATTCAGGACGCCTTCGGTGCCCTGGTGCGATACTCGGATATATATGTTTTGGTTATTGGAATTTGCGATCAGTTAATCCTACCAAAAGACAATGAGGTTCACCAAACAATACAGTTCCCGGCTTTTAACAAAGTAATTTATCAATACCGCTGTCATCCCTCTTACAACTGTGTCAGCGCGCTGTGACAGTACACATAGAATAAATGCCTGGCCTGTCTCAAATATATTTTTTAATAGTTTAACATTGTATTTTTGCATTTACAGGTGTAATCACACATTTCGCTCATGTCTGTATATAGTTGATTATATCAAATTTTGGTTTAATTTATATTATACTATAATTATTTTTAGATTTAGTAACAAATGAACAGCAAAGAAATTAAGCTATATCGGTTATTGGTACCATTCACGGTACTAATGACGTTTTGGGGGCCTCTTACAAACTGGCGCTTTCCCGCAGTAGCATACTTTCACGGTGGTACACCTTTTTTTGTTACCTTCGGTTTACTGTTAGCTCTGTTTGGGGCTCCGCTAGTTGCCGCGGAATACGCAATGGGTTCGTATTTGAAAGGCCCTGTGAAGATGTGTCGTGCAGTACCGTTGTTTCGACCACTTTGTTTTGCAACTATTGCGTATTTGGTTCTTTTACTGCCATACTACGCTACGCTTTGTAGCTATACGATTAACTATTTGCACATATCGTTGGATTCGTTCGATGCTGTTTTTCGATCGTGCAACAACTCATGGAATTCGGAGAATTGCATCGGCAGCACTACAACGGCTTATTATCCGAGCATGTTTACTCCGGCACATGAATACTACATGAACAGCTTTCAAGATTTCCACAACGCTGCAGACGATCGTTCCCTTCAGCTACAATTTCACGAAAGCCTAGATGGACTGGACATTGAAAAAGCGGTCAGCCTGCTAGTATTTTGCATCGCTTTGGTGCCATTTTTCGTGTATGTTCCGTTGAGCTTGACTATTTTAAGCTCACTTGGTATGGTAATTTGTCTTGTGCTTTTGATCGTGCTATCTGCGAAATGTATGAATCTTCCGGGAGCTAGCGACGGAATTCGGATAGGATTTTCAGGTTTATTACTTTCTGTGGATAAACTTCGAGCCCACAACACATTTTCGGGAACTGGAGTTTTGGTCACTGATTCTTTGGTTTACGACGCTGCAACATTTATATTGCTTATGCTTAGCCTGGGTCTTGGTGTAGTTCCCACGTTGACGCACTACAAACGTGTTAATTATTTCGGATACGATGTTGTCGCGATTTTGGTGTCTTTTTATGCTATTATTTGCTGGAACGCAGCACTTGTGTGGTCATTAATTGGATATGTAGCCAATGCAGAAGGTATACCTAATAAGGCTGCGACGTTGATAGATTCCGGTCCCAAATTAGCCCTAGTGGTCATGCCACACGCATTTTCCGTGCTACCTGGTAGAGAAGGACGATATCTAGCTTCTCTTTACTATGCTTATCTTCTTCTTCTTGCTTTAACGTCAGTAGCACCAATGTTGGAAACTCTGAATTCTAGTATCTACGCGCTTCTGGAGTATTCAAATTATTTACTAGTCCACAAAAATCCCAATACTATTCGTTTTTCAATCGCTCTTGTTACAATAAGCTACACGTTCACATTTGGATTAATATATTGCACTAAACAAGGAGCATCGGTGTTAGGCATTGTGGATATGAATTTAATGTATGCGATTTGTTTTTTGATTTCAGTGCAACTCGGAATTCTTGGAACATTTTTTGTTTACAAAGTTTTAGTGTACGCTGACAAATGTCGGGTATCATTGACCGACAAACGGCGAAAAATATTTCTGGCCACATCGATCGCCATCGGAATATTTGTGGTGGCCAATTTCGCGCATGGAATACATATGGTCGTACGTTTTGTACTCAACTATAACAACACACCGCCGTTAATTGCTCAGGTAACGCATCGTTGGATAATTGGAGTTGTACCGCTCGCCTGTTTCATTATTGCCGTTCCTATATTGGTAGTTTTTATGATTAAAAAAGCAGTTCAATTTCATGTTCCCATAATAAATGCGTTATTTCTTCCATATGGCAAAACAGAAGTTGAAATATTTCAATTGGCCAAGTATGAACGTGGTCCGAGAAAAAAGGGTGCTCTCAGCAAATATCGACGGGACGAATTCAAACTGTTGTCGAACCAGTGACAAACTTTGAATTGTGTATTTATCATAGGTGTCCACAGGTTCGGATAGAAGGTTACCTCTACGTGTCGGACCCCCTCTCGTAAGCCATATTAACCGACAGTCAAGACGCGTTGAAAAGTTTGGCAATTGTATGGCCTCTGCACAGGACCAAAGTTTTACCTTGAGGGCTTTGAACTGGGGTCTGCCAGCGTCAACCTTGCGCGTCCCAGAAATACCTGCCTGGAATTTTCCAAGCTAAGATGGAGGGACACGTGTACCCTTAGGTCAACTGGTGGTCTTCTAATTTCCTTTTATCGTGTTTTTCACGCCTTTACAACGTGCATATTGTTGTTTTGGTTACTTATTTATTGCTTACCTACTAAAATGCGTATTGTTGCAGTTCGCGCTTTGTTTTACTTAGGACTTTATCATGGGTAGTAGAAGTATAAAAGCAGCAATTTTGTTAAAACCATTTTTTGTTTAGACGATCATGTTTGATGTCATCTCAAAATATCTAGGGGTGCTGGGGGATTGACCTGGGTGGAAACCAAAATTTACATGAGGGAACTACCGAATTTCTGGGGGATCGCAAAAATCATTAGGGTCTCCCCTCTGTGTAAAGGTCACATTATGAGCAGAATTGCAAAAAGCTAAAAAAGGGGCAGATGGGGAAATTTATTACCTACTTTTTCTCCTACCCCTGCCGGGACCACCAAGCTGAGGTGCCTGGGACACCTACGGCATGTATATTATTACTAGTATGTTGTTTTGTTATAGGATTTACCGAGCATATCGCTGAACACCATTTCTAATCTTTAATGCTTCAACTCAGTGACGGCCAGATAAGTGAATGTTGTTCCCAGTTGTAGACAACAGTGGTTATCTCATTATCACTAGAAAAGCATATTGAGCTGCTGTGCAAAATACGCCATAACGCGCACATAATTGATTCAGTGCCGGATTTCCATCTAGGGGGGCCCTACGCAGAACTCGGCCGGGGGGCCCTTGTAGACTAATAAGATAATAGCCCTTGTAGCTTGACACAATATGATGGATACATGTATTGAGTCACTGTAGAAACAGAAGACATAATGCATATATATATGGTAACATGGTCACTGTTCTGCTTCAGGCTTCTGAGCCGGGGGGCCCCCTAAACCGGTGGGCCTACGCAGCTGCGTACCCTGCGTACTGGTAAATCCGGCCCTGAATTGATTGTTATTCACAGTTACGACACCTCAGGCGTTAGCGTTACAAAAGAATCAGCTTAGTTCGAGGTTTCGGAGCGCGCAGTTTCTCAATTTAGGGTCATATATAGACCTAAGCTTAGGCTAATGCGTCAGTCTAGTACATCATCGACATCGGCATGGCTTGCACTTCACTTACACCGCTTTGGTTACTTTGGTCTTATGTGATGACCTAGTGAAGAAACAAAACAAAATATTTTCTATTACCACTGGGTTTCAGCACGCTGGTGCTTCAGCTGAACCATGAAAACTTCAGCAGTGTTCTTTACAGAATTTCATTGTCTCGTGACGCTCAGTTTATAAACTATAGTTTTAACAGGTGAGCATTCGCATCTCTAAATCGGTGAAAAGTTTGAATCGGAACTGGTTTCTGAATTTGTTAACGAGCTTTTTCTAGCCAAGCTGACCCGATCCTACTTCTTCGGCAAATGATCGGAGCTGGGTTGAGCTTTTCATGTAAGTAAAACTAGCCGAGCTTTTTGTTTCACCAAATCGAGCCTAGCCGAACCTAAAAATTAGAGCTCGTTCTCACCTCTGTTGTGCTGCCGTTGACTACGAAATGTTTTGTTTAGTCTCAGTGTTATATAATAGATATACTGAAATGTATTATACAGTAAACTGCACTGGAACGGAATGTTGCGAAAACAATAATTACTTATATACCAAGAGTTCCTTCAAAAATTCTATAGATAAACGACCACATCGTGGACAACACACCAGTGTGACCGAGTGTGATACTCTTCTACAAAATTTTTTAGTGAACTCTTGCTTAAAATAAAATAATTTAAGTTCATAGCTGAGGTATCAGGGGACTTTTCTGTACTGTAAGCAGAAAAGATCTAAACCAAATGAAATTTCAAAATTTCGACTATAAAGAATGCATATTTTAATTTCAGAAAGAAGGAAAATAATTTTGGATAAAATTTTCGAGTGTCATATGATGTTAATTACAGTTCTACTATACTCAAAATCTGGAATGATAGGATATTCGTGAGCTGACTAAATACAGTAACCTTTTGCAATATTTGCGAAGAGATAATCTTTATAAATGCTTCTTCGGTTAGGGCAATTGCTTAAAGCAGGACATGTATAAAACTTTCAGCTGTCGTTCAAAAAGTTAATCTTCATAAGCTGAAATTGATAATTTGGTTTAGATTAGACACGCGCTAGTGTCAGCGTAGTTTTATTAATTAAATTGTCATATTAAACTATGCTCTTGCTTTGTAGATTGGTTTCAAATTACATTACAGACTATATATACTAACCGCCCAAGTTAGCGCATTACCAACTACCGAGAAAATTGCATTTTAAGATAATTGAAAAAAGAAACAACCGATAACACAAAAAGCAAAACTAGAACTAGAATATTAATGCCTAGAGCTATGTAATAAATTGTCATTATATTATTTTGGATCATCCACTTTAATCCTGGAGGATTGGATAAAAAATTTTTTCACAATTATTGTAGGTGCTACATAAAATCCACAAATTAGAAATTTTGTGGGTGATGCTAGGTTCGAGGCACCCAGTAATTTTCCGGGTTGGTCGTCAATACACAGTAATTACCTAGTAATTTGAAAATTTGTGGGTACTAATAAATTTCACGGACCCAGTAATTTTGCAGGTTCAATAAAGACCCAGTAGTTTTAATTTTTGTGAGACATATATCATCTCCTTCCGTCCGTTTTAAATTGACCAAATATTAACTGCCGCAAGCTAAGTGGCAGAAAGAAATGGAAATTGATTTCAACCAAGGGCGCCGCAAAACTATATAATAAAAAATAATAAAAAGGCACATCTAGGGTCTATTCCTTTGTAACAAAACAGTATAGTGAGTTATCCTCCTTTTTCATGAAGCTATGATTTTGGTTGAAGAACTAAGTATTTTTCTAGAATTTAGCGCACTAAAATCTCAGCGGTAGTTGGGCATTAAAAACAACATTATCGGCGCCTAAACTGACAACCAGAGTTGAAAAATTTGTGGTCATGTCGCCATTCACTTATCGCGAAGCTTTATTAAATGTTATGTGTGGTAGGACTAGCTCTAGCCCTAAACGATAGCCAGTTAGACTATTTTTACCACGGATGATGCCCTTACAACCACAGCTTCTCCGGCTACCTGGTGAACAGATAGTCTTGGCCCAGGGAAATCAGCTAGCCCAGCATGCCGCAGGTGGATCTACCAGGTTGTTCGGCCTGACCCTATATTTCCTATAATACTGATAGGTTGTGAGGGTCAACTCATAACCCTTCTCACATGTAGTAAGGTCTGCTCGCCTTTCTCTCATTCCTTGCGCCCCAAGGTGTTGAACCCTATCTACTCCAGGTTTTCAGTACTAGTGGATTCATTAACATCATATGACACTTGAAAATTTTATCCATCTTTTCCTTCTTTTGAAGTAAATATGCATTCTTTATAGTAGTTTTGATTTTCATTGTAATTAGTGTTTTTATGCTTACAGTACAGAAAATTGCTGATACCTAGTATAAAAAACTTAAATTATTTATTTCACAAGAGTTCACTAAAAAATTTTGAAGATATAACAAACTTCACAGCTACCATTTCTTCTTTCTTCCACAATACTCATTAACTTGTCCTAAAATTTTTAAAGGAACTTCTTCGTCTCTAACATCTTCTTCACAACCTCCGTTACAGTAGGCTTTTACTGCTTCAATATCCTTAATATACTATATAACACTAATTTTTCATCATAACGGCCACGCAACGAAGACGGTAATTTTTTAGGTTCAGTTCGATTTGGTGGAACATCAGCGTTACATCGACAATCGTGCGGAAGAAGTAGGATGATTTCGTCAAAGTCAGAAGTAAGTTTTTAGCAATTAGATGCTCACCTGTTGACTAAGTTCACCGACAATGGAACCTGGACACTGTAGAAGTTTCGTGGTTGACTAAAGCGCCCGTGTTGAAACCCAGGTGGTAATAAGAAATCTTCTTGTTTTGTTTCTTCACTGGCATACGTTCCATTAACCAAAGCGGTGTAAGTGAAGTCCGACTGCAATAATGCTGCAGACTTGACGCATTAGCCTAAGCTTAGGTCTATATATGACCCTAGATAAAGAAGAAGTTACATCCCGAACCTGATTCATATCTTGTAACGCCTGAACAACTATGAATAACAATCTGATTCAGGCCGATTACGGTCAGGTCAACCCGTCACAACAACAACGGGCCCGTGAGGAGCTAAAAACGGAACAACGGGCATGCCCGACATTATTCCTCATATGTCTTGCTTTTACAGTAACTGAATATATATGCAACCCGTGTGTTGGTCCGGGTATTGTATTTATTGCTACCCGCAGTCTCGTAGGCCTAGCGGAAATCCGGCACTGAAATATGTCGCATTTTTGCATGTGCTTTCTCGAGGTGGATCACACTATTAAACGAACATTCTGGAACTCGTCAACAGCGATATGTTAGGTCCAACGTGGACAACAGCGTTAAACGTCATTACAGGTACCAGACGGTAAACAATTAAACCAACACGAGGAGGTAATGAGTAAATTTCCCAGTCTGCCTTTAGCTTTTTGCAATTCTCATAATGTGACCTACACACGAAGGGAGACCCCTTTTGCATACCCCAAGAAATTCGGTAGTTCCCTCTGTTGAGCAGCCTGATCCTGATATTTCAAATTGATGGCTCAACAAAAAAATGTAACAAAATTGCTGTCTTATACTCTCCATCTACATAAAAATACAACACATTTTGGTCGGTAAGCAATGGTGGGCCCAAAAATCACGAAGGCATAAAAACACAATAAAGGATAAAGGCCATCCTTGAGGTTACCTTCCTGCAACACTTCACTTGAAATTTTACACGGTGGCACGAACAA
>JASANE010024535.1:0-14059 GCA_030248225.1 Trileptium ribeirensis
TTATGTATGTATAACCCTTTTCATTCATTCCCTGCTGTGGAACTCCTGCAGTACAATTAGACCTCACGGTCGCTCTCACCGTTTCAATTGTTGTGTATTCTTGACCATAGTAATACTTGGGGCATAATAAAAGAAATTTTAGAGTGTGTGCGTCCTAGCTTTCTGTGTCTCGGTGTTTAAGATTGAATTAGTTAACTTAGCCGTGACTGATTTTGCTCAGGGAGTCCTGTGTCCTTGATATTTGTTGGAGGTCCATACTAAGCTTTTGTGGTGAGCTGAGTCCTAGGTCCTGAGGGCTACATTATACATAATACGGGTTCTTATTGAAACTTATTAGGACTAGCTTTGCTACATTAGGATTAGTCAAAGCCTAAGGCTGAGTTTAAGCCCAAACCTAATATACCAACACAGTAATATGTGCATCCCTACAAAGGAGATTATTGTGTCTAGGTAAACTAGCAGAGTATATTAGGTGTGGGCATGACATCTGGCTCAACCTTAGGATAAGTCAAAGCCTAAGGCTGAGTTTAAGCCCAAACCTAATATACTAACCCAGTAATATATGTATCCCTACAAAGGAGATTATTGTGTCTAGGTAAACTAGCAGAGTATATTAGGTGTGGGCATGAGATCTGGCTCAACCTTAGGATTAGTGAAGGCCTAAGGCTGAGTTTAAGCCCAAACCTAATATACTAACCCAGTAATATATGTATCCCTACAAAGGAGATTGTGTCTAGGTAAACTAGCAGAGTATATTAGGTGTGGGCATGAGATCTGGCTCAACCTTAGGATTAGTGAAGGCCTAAGGCTGAGTTTAAGCCCAAACCTAATATACTAACCCAGTAATATATGTATCCCTACAAAGGAGATTATTGTGTCTAGGTAAACTAGCAGAGTATATTAGGTGTGGGCATGAGATCTGGCTCAACCTTAGGATTAGTGAAGGCCTAAGGCTGAGTTTAAGCCCAAACCTAATATACTAACCCAGTAATATATGTATCCCTACAAAGGAGATTATTGTGTCCAGGAGTGCTGTTAAAGCAATAATTTAATTTGGCATGGCAAATTTATCGCCATTGTATTCTGGAATTTTCACTAAGAACAGTCTTCGACGTAAAGTCATAGTTAACATGTTATCCACTCGTTCATACGTAGCTGGAATATTTAGTTTCTCGCTGTACGGATTTATCCGAAGGATTAACGCACTGACGTATAGACAAATAAATTGAGCCATGACCAAAAACTGCAGTTTTAAACACATTTCACGCTTAATCGATGGTAATGTCATTTTGTACTACAATAACTAGTTGTAAATGATATCAAAGTTTTAGTTGGATGAATCAATAGCAAAAAGAGGTATCAGAGTAGTTTGTACCAAAGCCATGACCAAAAACTGCAGTTTTAAACACATTTCACGCCTAATCGATGGTAATGTCATTTTGTACTACAATAACTAGTTGTAAATGATATCAAAGTTTTAGTTGGATGAATCAATAGCAAAAAGAGGTATCAGAGTGGTTTGTACCAAAACCATGACCAAAAACTGCAGTTTTAAACACATTTTACGCCTAATCGATGGTAATGTCATTTTGTACTACAATAAATAGTTGTAAATAATATCAAAGTTTTAGTTGGATGAATCAATAGCAAAAAGAGGTATCAGAGTGGTTTGTACCAAAACCATGACCAAAAACTGCAGTTTTAAACACATTTCTCGCCTAATCGATGGTAATGTCATTTTGTACTACAATAACTTGTTGTAAATGATATCAAAGTTTTAGTTGGATGAATCAATAGCAAAAAGAGGTATCAGAGTGGCTTGTACCAATGCCATGACCAAAAACTGCAGTTTTGAACACATTTCACGCCTAATCGATGGTAATGTCATTTTGTACTACAATAACTTGTTGTAAATGATATCAAAGTTTTAGTTGGATGAATCAATAGCAAAAGGAGGTATCAGAGTGGTTTGTACCAATGCCATGACCAAAAACTGCAGTTTTGAACACATTTCACGCCTAATCGATGGTAATGTCATTTTGTACTACAATAACTAGTGGTAAATGATTTCAAAGTTTTAGTTGGATGAATCAATAGCAAAAAGAGGTATCAGAGTGATTTGTACCAAAACCATGACCAAAAACTGCAGTGTTAAACACATTTCACGCCTAATCGATGGTAATGTCATTTTGTACTACAATAACTAGTGGTAAATGATATCAAAGTTTTAGTTGGATGAATCAATAGCAAAAAGAGGTATTGTTGTGACTTAGAGTAAATCAAACTTTATTGTAAGCAAAGTCATGAATGACAACATCGGGACCAGAAACAGTGTTTAAATAGGCGGATTACGCCTACTCAATATGATGCAACTATTGCCTCAGATTACGAAGTCAACTCAAAGTTCTCATGGTAAGCAACAATATCACGTGAACAAACGTCATCGTTTACATAGAAAAATCATCAAATACATTGCATCATCTGTTGTTCACAGTTAGCTACCACAACACTTCCCAACCAGAATTGAGATCCCCATCCAAACTAAGAGCAGGTCTGGCAATGAGTCTTCTTTTGGCCCCGCTTTGATCGCCTTGAATTGTGTGGCCCATATTCATCGCCCACCGGCCATCGTGGATTGATTCGTCGAGGTGGCGATTCTGGCTCGCAGTTTGCCGATGATCGCCGGTTTCGAGTGTTCGACGAAATTGGCGGCACGTCACCTGGGTCCGCATCTTCAGCGACGCCATACCGGGGCCGTAGTTGCTCGTAATGACGTCGCCACGTTGGACCTCTCGGGCACACGAGGACGTTGACGCTCCTCGGGCTGAAAACTTTGGTGACAATTGCAGGTATCCAGCGAGGATCTCGATCACGTCGTGGTCCAAAGTAGAGAGCATAACATGGCGTACCTAGTTTGTACACTGTATTGACAGCTTCCGCAGTATCGTTAACTTCTACAGTGTTGCTGGACTGATTGTCTTTGTTCTGGGACCGGTTATCCTGACACTGCCGACCTTGGGCGCGGTGTGCCGGTGATGGTGCGAGAACGTCAATCCGAGTTCGGATCTGGCGGGAATTGAGCAGCTCACTGGGTGACAACCCAGAGCTCAGTGGAGTTCGTCGGTACTGCATGAGAAACTCGAGCGTAGCCTGTTTTGGCGGCAAGTTGGACTTCTTCGGTGCTTGTTTGAATGTTTGTACCAAACGTTCGGCTGCTCCGTTGGTCGCCGGATGATAGGGCGCACCGGACAAATGAGTGATACCCCGTTCCCGGCACCAGGATTGGAATTCACTTGACTTGAACGTTGGTGCGTTGTCGGTCACGATCGTATGAGGAAAACCGAAGTGAGCGAACTCGTTCATCAGAAGCTCGACAGTAGCCCGAGTACTAATGGGACCCGTGGGATGGACGCAGGGATATTTTGAGTACGCGTCGGTAATGACGAGCCAGTTGTGACCCAAGAAATTGATAGCATGGTCAAGGTGGATTCGACTCCAGGGCTTCTCCGGAAGCATCCAAGGGTGGTTCGCACAGCTCGACGGCTTGTTTTGGTGTTCCGCGCAAGTAGAACAGGACTGGCTTTGACCTTCGATGTCGCTGTCAATTCGAGGCCAGTAAACGGCGGAACGCGCCAGTTGTTTCATACGACGCACTCCAAAGTGTCCTAGGTGGAGCAATGCGAGGACTTCTGGCCGCATCGCTGTCGGAATGACGAGGCGATTGCCGTAGAAGAGACAACCGTTGGCCACAAACAGTGAATTGGACAGGCGGTGAAAATGGGTTAGAGCATTGGCATTGTTTTGATCGTCACGGAGAGATTCCGCTCGGGGCCAATCTTCCCTTGTATATCGCATCACCGCAGCTAGAACAGCATCGGCCGCCGTGGCTTTGACAACGGCTTGGCTGTCAGTCGGGCAGATCTCACGGGTGATGATGTTGATCGTGCAAACTGTGTCGCAGTCGGCCGCATCCTCAACATTGTCGAATGTGACATCATCACTCAGTGGCAATCGACTGAGAACATCGGCGTTGCCGTGATTGACCGTCTTCCTGTATTCGATATCGTAGTCGCATTGATGAAGCAGGGTTGCCCATCGTGCCAGGCGATTTGCTGCCAAAGCAGGAGTCGCTTTGCCGGGACCGAACATCGCAATTAACGGTTTGTGGTCCGTGATGAGAATGAACTTTCGCCCGTACAGGAACTGATGAAGCTTCCGAAGTGCGAAAACAATAGCCAGAGCTTCCTTCTGAACCTGGCTGTAGCGCTTTTGGGTTTCCGTCGGCGTTTTTGAAACATTCGCAATGGGCCTCTCGGAACCGTCGTGAAATCGGTGAAACTGTACGGCTCCGATACCCACGTTGGATGCATCGCAAGATATCCCGACAATTTTCGAGGGCTCGAAGTGAGTCAGCGTGACGCCTTCGTCCAGCATTTTCTTCAGTGTGTCGAAGGCAGCTTGTTGTTCGGAACCCCAATTCTATGGTACATCCTTCCTCCGTAAACGATTCAACGGTTCTGTTATCGTGGACAGATGTGCTAAAAATCGGCTGTAGAACTGGATAGAGCCCAGGAAAGACTCCAACGTGGAGACGTCGTGAGGTTGCGGCATTTGCTGGACCGCGTCAACTTTTGAACTCTTGGAAACACCGTTGTTGGACATGATGAAACCAAGGTACTCTACCTTCGGCTGGGCGAAGGTGCACTTCTCCAGTCGACAACGTAGACCTTTCTCGCTAAGCCGCTGTAGCAGCTTGCGTAGGTTTTGTAGATGGCTCTCCGCATCCCGGCCGCTCACCAAAATGTCATGCAAGGACACTTCCACGCGAGGCAGATCCGCCGTGAGTTGCTCCATAATTTGCTGCAAGTTTCCTGGCGCAGATTTGATACCGAAGGGGAGTCGAAGCTGGAGTAAGACCCCGCGATGTGTGCTGAGAGCCAGCTTCTTCTGGCTTTCTGGCGACAATTCGACCTGGTTGTAGGCGTCCGCTAAGTCGATCTTTGTGAAACCATATCCCCCTCCAAGCTTTCGCATGAGGTCTTCCTGCAGGGGCATTGGTTGTCGGTGATCCTCGAGTTGCGGGTTGATCGTGACGGAGTAATCACCGCAGACCCGAATTTTCTGTCTCGATTGACCCGGCAATGCTGGCTTGCGTATGGGGACGACTTTAGTGCCGTGGCTGTTGAAGCTGGTCGGTTTCCAAACCCCTCGTGCAATACCGGCATCGTAAGCTTCATTGAGATCGTCCATGACAGCCAAGGGAACTTGTCGAGGCTTGCAGAAGACTGGCTGGGAACCCGGTTTGAATTGGATATCGAGTTGAACATCGCGGAGACAGCCCAACTCGGGTTTAAAAAGATCCGGAAACTCGGCGCAAAGTTGTTGACAGGCGTCCTGCAGACTCGCTTTCATCGCGGGGCTGGACTGGACTTGACCCACCAGTTTGATACTTGAGCAACTGGCATTGGTTCGAAGAAGTGACATGACGTCAATGCCCAATGTGAGAATCCCATCGCGGCCCAGCAGGTTGAGCTTGCCCTTGGATGCCACCGTGAACGGGATCGTATGGGGTTGTCCACCCGGGAGTGCCACGGATGCTTGGAAGAACTTTTTGACTGGAAGCAGATCTCCGGTTGCGCCTTGGTATCGATGGGGGATTGACTGCAGGACCGGCTTGCCCAAGGATGCCCAAATGTGCTCGGTGCAGAAATTGTCACCCGCTCCTGTGTCCACCTCGAAATTAAACGGACGGCCATTGATTTGAACGACTTGTTCCAATTGAGGCACGGTGTTGACCACTTTGACCGTGTCGATTGGCCGGATTGATTTGACACACTGTGAACCCTTGCCTGGCAATCCCCGTTTCTTCTTGAGGCATATCTTCTCCAAATGGCCGGTGATTCCGCGATAGTGACACTTGCTCTCTTTGTGAGGACAGTCGTTGCCTTTGTGATCTTTGCGCCCGCATCGCCCGCACGTACCCTTGGGGATCGAGGCCTTGGACCCGGAATTGAACGAGGCATGGGACCCGGAATTGAACGAGGCATAGGACCCGGATGATCGGCGTCCGCTGGTGTTGCCTTGACCCGTTTTGACCGGAAGAACCGGCTTTGGTCGGGACCCGTACACCGTTTCCTTTGCCACCTTGGCCGCCTCCTCGGTTTCGGTTGCAATTGAAATCGCCTTGAGGAAGGACAGCTCGTCGTTGGAAACCTTGAATATTGCCTTGAGAATCGCCTCGTTACTCACGGAGCAGATGAATCGTGTGCGTAGGGCCTCGTCTTGGGGATCCTTGATTGATGGGAAATCGCATGTGGCGGCATCCTGTCGTATGCGGGCGGCCAGCTCTTGCACCGTTTCCCCGGGTTTGCGTTGCATGTCGGACCAGAATTTGAACCTCTCGCGGACCGAGAACCGCTTTGGGTTCAATTGCTCCCTCATGAACGCGGCAATTTCGTCGATCGACAGGACGTTGATCTCTTTCGGGGGCGTCTGATGGGCGGCCAGGTTACCCAACTTCTTGTAAACGGTACCCGATTGATTTGTCAGGAAAACTTCGGCTCGCTTCTCGGGAGGAATGGAATGCGCACCCACAAATGCAACGAATCGATCCCAGTAGTCGGCCCACAATTCGGATGTGGAATCGAAGGGCGTGAACCCGGGAATTGAGGATGGAATCGCTTGACCGCTCGTACCGTGATGGTCTCCATCAAATGGCGGTTTTGCTCCTGAAGAAGCTCCATTTGTTGTTGGTGTTGTTGTTGCTGTAACGACATATGATCCTGAAACACCTTGATCATCTGCGCAATCTCCGACATGATGTCAGATTATACCGAAAAACTCGTGGAAAAAGAGAAACTCGTGCAACAGAAGCGTTGAAAGCCAAACGTTGAGCTTTGATGAATCAAAGACGAGCAAATGAAACGTGAAGTCGAAGTACTGATCGCCAAATTAACTCTGTTGTGACTTAGAGTAAAACAAACTTTATTGTAAGCAAAGTCATGAATGACAACATCGGGACCAGAAACAGTGTTTAAATAGGCGGATTACGCCTACTCAATCTGATGCAACTATTGCCTCAGATTACGAAGTCAACTCAAAGTTCACATGGTAAGCAACAATATCACGTGAACAAACGTCATCGTTTACATAGAAAAATCATCAAATACATTGCATCATCTGTTGTTCACAGTTAGCTACCACAACAGGTATCAGAGTGGTTTGTACCAAAACCATGACAAAAAACTGTAGTTTTAAACACATTTCACGCCTAATCGATGGTAATGTCATTTTGTACTACAATAACTAGTTGTAAATGATATCAAAGTTTTAGTTGGATGAATTAATGGCAAAAAAGAGGTATCAGAGTGGTTTGTACCAAAACCATGACCAAAAACTGCAGTTTTAAACACATTTCACGCCTAATCGATGGTAATGTCATTTTGTGCTACAATAACTAGTTGTAAATGATACCAAAGTTTTAGTTGGATGAATCAATAGCAAAAAGAGGTATCAGAGTGGTTTGTACCAAAACCATTACCAAAAACTGCAGTTTTAAACACATTTACGCCTAATCGATTGTAATGTCATTTTGTACTACAATAACTAGTTGTAAATGATATCAAAGTTTTAGTTGGATGAATCAATAGCAAAAAGAGGTATCAGAGTGATTTGTACCAAAACCATGACCAAAAACTGCAGTTTTAAACACATTTCACGCCTAATCGATGGTAATGTCATTTTGTACTACAATAACTAGTTGTAAATGATATCAAAGTTTTAGTTGGATGAATTAATAGCAAAAACGAGGTATCAGAGTGGTTTGTACCAAAACCATGACCAAAAACTGCAGTTTTAAACACATTTCACGCCTAATCGATGTTAATGTCATTTTGTACTACAATAACTAGTTGTAAATGGTATCAAAGTTTTAGTTGGATGAATCAATAGCAAAAAGAGGTATCAGAGTGGTTTGTACCAAAGCCATGACCAACTACTGCAGTTTTAAACACATTTCATGCCTCATCGATGGTAATGTCATTTTGTACCACAATAACTAGTTATAAATGATATCAAAGTTTTAGTTGGATGAATTAATAGCAAAAAGAGGTATCAGAGTGGTTTGTACCAAAACCATTACCAAAAACTGCAGTTTTAAACACATTTACGCCTAATCGATGGTAATGTCATTTTGTACTACAATAACTAGTTGTAAATGATATCAAAGTTTTAGTTGGATGAATTAATAGCAAAAAGAGGTATCAGAGTGGTTTGTACCAAAACCATGACCAAAACTGCAGTTTTAAACACATTTCACGCCTAATCGATGGTAATGTCATTTTGTACTACAATAACTAGTTGTAAATGATATCAAAGTTTTAGTTGGATGAATCAATAGCAAAAAGAGGTATCAGAGTGGTTTGTACCAAAACCATTACCAAATACTGCAGTTTTAAACACATTTCATGCCTAATCGATGGTAATGTCATTTTGTACTACAATAACTAGTTGTATATAAATGATATCAAAGTTTTAGTTGGATGAATTAATAGCAAAAAGAGGTATCAGAGTGGTTTGTACCAAAACCATGACCAAAAACAGCAGTTTTAAACACATTTCACGCCTAATCGATGGTAATGTCATTTTGTACTACAATAACTAGTTGTAAATGATATCAAAGTTTTAGTTGGATGAATCAATAGCAAAAAGAGGTATCAGAGTGGTTTGTACCAAAACCATTACCAAAAACTGCAGTTTTAAAAACATTTACGCCTAATCGATGGTAATGTCATGTTGTACTACAATAACTAGTTGTAAATGATATCAAAGTTTTAGTTGGATGAATTAATAGCAAAAACAGGTATCAGAGTGGTTTGTACCAAAACCATGACCAAAAACTGCAGTTTTAAACACATTTCACGCCTAATCGATGGTAATGTCATTTTGTACTACAATAACTAGTTGTAAATGATATCAAAGTTTTAGTTGGATGAATCAATAGCAAAAACAGGTATCAGAGTGGTTTGTACCAAAACCATTACCAAAAACTGCAGTTTTAAACACATTTACGCCTAATCGATGGTAATGTCATTTCGTACTACAATAACTAGTTGTAAATGATATCAAAGTTTTAGTTGGATGAATCAATAGCAAAAAGAGGTATCATAGTGGTTTGTACCAAAACCATGACCAAAAACTACAGTTTTAAACACATTTCACGCCTAATCGATGGTAATGTCATTTTGTACTATAATAACTAGTTGTAAATGATATCAAAGTTTTAGTTGGATGAATCAATAGCAAAAAGAGGTATCAGAGTGGTTTGCAAAGCCATGACCAAAAACTGCAGTTTTAAACACATTTCACGCCTAATCGATGGTAATGTCATTTTGTACTACAATAACTAGTTGTAAATGATATCAAAGTTTTAGTTGGATGCATCAATAGCAAAAAGAGGTATCAGCGTGGTTTGTACCAAAACCATTACCAAAAACTGCAGTTTCGAACACATTTCACGCCTAATCGATGGTAATGTCATTTTGTACTACAATAACTAGTTGTAAATGATATAAAAGTTTTAGTTAGCTGAATCAATAGCAAAAAGAGGTATCAGAGTGGTTTGTACCAAAACCATGACCAAAAACTGCAGTTTTAAACACATTTGACGCGTAATCGATGGTAATGTCATTTTGTACTACAGTAACTAGTTGTAAATGATATAAATTTTCAATTGTTGGTTCTATGCTATTCATGTCATTATGCCCCCTTCAGTTATTGCGGTGGGGATTTGTTATGATCTAATACACGTAGCACTCCATTGTGATCAATGTTTATACAATGCAAAGCAAATAAAGCATGTATTTGAAGACGGAATTCGATAAAATGAAACAATACCACAATTTTCACCTAAAGCAATCTTAGAAAAAACTTTTGTTATCGAAAAATATGAATCCACTGTTCCTGTCTGTTTGTTTACCCGGTATTTGTCTTATTATATCTTTGAGAAAGAACAGCTTTGTGCGGGAGGTTTCGAAGTCAGTAACCCCTGAGTTAATCATAGGCTTAGTTAAAGCTTGTTAGGGACCTTACGTAAGGCTAAAGCCCCAGGCTTAGGCGTTGTATATCGAGGACGGCAAAAATCTGTATATAGGTTACGTTCCTGAGTAACGACCCTGACCAACATTACTATAAAAGAACAACTTGTTTTCCATCGTTACTTTGAAACGTAACCCCGGTCGGCCAATTTAACCTTTAGGGACGGAAGTGAAATGCATGCTATGCCATTCTCTATATACTAGGCCAAAGCTTTAGTCTTAGCCTATATAAGCCATGTACTAAGCCTAAGCCTAAGTTTGGGGGAGGGTGCCGCCACTGAACGTCCCGCTCTAAGCTGTTATTTTTTATAGCGTCATAACTTCAGGCACATGGGCCACTTGGTCTAACTTTAACTAAAGCGGTTCACAATAAAAGAAATTTTTGCCACCCCCGAACCCCCGCTCTAAGCTGTTCTTTTTTCTAACGTTATAACGTCCGGCCCCTAAAGTTGACATGGGCCATAACACTAAACGAACATTGTTTGTTGCATTTCCTGACATTCTTGGTGTTTTATTAAATGAGTAAAAATCCTACATCATTTGCTTTACAGGTTTTACTATAAAATTATCGATTTTATTTAAATAATGAATTTATTTCAATTGTACGGGAAATGTACAATTATACGTTTGCGTGTAGTTGGGGTCGCACTATGCCTTATGGCAGCTGCAGTAAACGAAGCAATAGGAGATCGGATTTCGGATAGTAATAATTGTGAACTTCTGGGCATTAAAGTGACCAATTGCGCGAGACAAGCAAACGTCTATGAAGATATGGTCAGTTATGGCGAGCGTATGAACAAGGTGATGCTCGGTGAAGCGACAGTAAGCCGTGATATGTTGGAACAATTGTGTGTCAATGTAGTCCCTGTTATACAAAAGTGTGTTCAGGATGTTACGCCAAGCGTAATTGCGGGATGTCGGATGTTAGCTGAAGCTTTTACATCGTTTAACATCATCTGCAACGATATCGACGGTGCAATGGATGCATATCGATGTCAATCCAAAGTTATTTCAACTAACCGGAGTAAATTTTTGAAATGTTTGGAACCCATCATTGATAACATTAAGCCGATTGATGCCCGACCACTGCTTGATCGCAGCGATTCACTAGAGAGCGACTTATTTGAATCTACAACAACATGTGAATTTGTTAGGGCATCGAAAAATTGTTTCTTGCCATTAGCTAAAAATGTATGCAGCCAAGAGTCTGCTCGTAAGTCAGTTGAAATTATGATGCGTATGATCGCACAAATTAATCCTTCAATTACAGAGTGTTTCAGCGAATTCTTTAGTGGGGGTGCATCAAGTCTTCCAATGACTGCGAATAAGCATTGGTCGGTTGCAGTTGGTACAATTATGGCAATACTACTTTACATGTTTGTATAGCTTAGTTTCACGAAGTAAATTATTGTCATTGGATTAAACCCTAGATAATAAACATTTGTTCGGCAAACATGCAGATTCGATCACTGCAGTTCCTAATTTCAAAGCTGAACTTGCCCGGTGATCAGGGATTTATATTAAGTGCGTTTAATGCTACGTGTCTCCAACTAGAAAATTCTGCATCATTATAAGGGATCAAAGATTATGTTTTATTTTAATATTAGGCCATTTTTGCTTCTATCTATCGTTTGTAGCTAAGTTTTAGACCAACTTATGTAGCTTATATTTTCATAGTAGGCCTGGCCTTAGGTCGATTACATGCGAATATAAAATAGCTGAGATATCTGCTCGTTCGAGGAAAAACGTCCGAGAAAATTCTAGTTTTTATGTCAAATCAAAGCAAATTTGTTGGGTCATTCGGTTCTAACCCCTCTCCCATCACGCCCTAATCTTGGTTAATGTAGATTTTATGTACCATTCGACCCGTATTAAACGAGCCGAGTCAAATATTTGTTGGGTCATTTCGGTTCTAACCCCCCTCCCATCACGACCTAATTTTGGTTAATGTACATTTTATGTACCATTCGACCCGTATTAAACGAGCCGAGTCAAATATTTGTTGGGTCATTTCGGTTCTAACCAACCTCTCATCACGCCCTAATTTTGGTTAATGTACATTTTATGTACCATTCGACCCGTATTAAACGAGCCGAGTCAAATATTTGTTGGGTCATTTCGGTTCTAACCCCCCTCTCATCACGCCCTAATCTTGGTTAATGTACATTTTATGTACCATTCGACCCGCATTAAACGAGCCGAGTCAAATATTTGTTGGGTCATTTCGGTTCTAACCCCCCTCCCATCACGACCTAATTTTGGTTAATGTACATTTTATGTACCATTCGACCCGCATTAAACGAGCCGAGTCAAATGTGCAAAATCTTGTTAGTCCGCTATGGAATGAGGAATTACATCTATTTTAACGAAAGATTAAGCATGAGCCTAAGCTGTTACCATGAATTCAGATGATTTGAAACCATCCGAGCGCTCTAAATGAGAATACGATAAGAAACAATATAATTAAATAAAAGCAAGCAATTTTTGAATTAATTCAAAAGTGGGTTTTCATATTATAAAAGTGCATATTGTAAATACGAAAATATAGTAAATATCGGATTTACTAAATAATTTTAAACATTTTTGAACATATTCAAAGTAAAAGTTCATAGAAATATTTATAATTGCCCTCACCGGTATAATAGTCCACAAAAGTTGCAAAACTGCAGAAATTTGCCTTTGTAAGATACTAGTAGCTTCACTGAAATACGTTATTAGAATATGTGAGACTAACAAAGCGTTCGGTAAACCTTACAAGTTTTAAGCGTTCTATAAAGCTTACACATTTACATGCAATGTCTGAATTTGGGTGAATACATTATCGCTGATCGCAGAGTTCCTTATATATGTAACACCAGTAATTATTGCGTATTTTTTGTTGTTTTTTAAGATTCATAAAATGACAACTTTGAAATAACTTATCATATTTTAAATTTTGTCATGTTGCGAAGTTTCAGTAAAATAAACACCTCAGTGTTCGCGAATATAATGATGTCTTTATGCTTAACCATGAACTGATGGAATTTTACTGATGTCAATCATCATCTTATGGTCCGTTAACCCTAACGGGAGGTCGAGGGTACATTTCGCGGTGACCCCTGCATCTTAAGTAGGGCAGTTCATATGTGCCACTACATATCATAGGAGACAAATACCCGCACTATTGATTTCATGGGAAGAATTATCCCCTCGTGATATTTTCTGGGGTTGGAGGGACATTGCCATCCCATTAAACGCAGAGAGATGATCAACTACAACTTCCTCATGAAAAAACGGAAATACATCGTGGCTTAGCTTTATACTGGATTTGCAAGCTGAAAGGTGTCGTACATTTCGGCAAACTATTATTTACTCTTGTATTAACTAGATACCGCAACGATTAATCATGCGAGAGCGTTGCAAAGCCCCAAAGCCAGGGGCGACGTAAGCGGGAGGGCTGGGGGGCTGAGCCCCCGACTTTTAAAAGTGGGGGCTAAGCCCTCCTGACCACTTTCGAACATCAACAAGTCTTCACCTGTGCCTGCGGAAGGCTTGGTGTATTCAAATCCACGAAACTTCTAAAACATTATTAGAATGTGTTATTGTGAAATTTTTTTTGTTTTGATTATAGCCTGCTCACAAAGTTTTTATTGCCTAGTTACTATATTTACTACTATATATATATTATATACTTACAACATTTACTTTGGCGTGTAACGGTTAGTCCGTTCTCGAAATACTAAGTCTAAGCCTTAGTTTTAGCCTAAGCTAAGGTTGCTATATCAGCCATATACTAAGCCTAAGCCTAAGTCGGGGGCTGCCCCCCCCGAACCCCTGCTCTAATCTGTTCTTTTTTAATGTTATAACGTCCGGCCCCTGAAGGTGACATGGGCCATGAAAGTATACGGCGCATGGATTTGATCCACGTGGATGGATGCTTGTGTTGCTGCCCCGATTCAAGAGCAATACGGTACCTGAACCAAGAA
>JASANE010024539.1:0-36987 GCA_030248225.1 Trileptium ribeirensis
ACTACAGGGATGATGGGTAAAGCAGAAATTGTGGTAAATTCAACAACAACAATTGTCAACATACCTATAATTGCACCAGGTACGAGCTGGATATTTGCTGCAAATCAAACGCCATTCGCAGCGCCAAATAGCACTACTGTTAAATCGGAAGCTTCATCAGGAACAGTAGCAAGTACCGCTGTTGTTAGTTCAACATCAAAAGGATTCGAGACGACACGACGAAGCGCTGTCCACCGCAAACCGATTGATCTGGATATAGACGAGACTGACTTTATTAACGCCGATGGTTATTATGAAGACGCGGGCTTAAGCGAAAGTGCAATTGCAGCACTTGGTATACTTCTTACGATTGTTCTCGTGGTCATCATAATTTTGATCCTAGTGATACGACGTCATAAACTAATAATTCAACAAGCGAGTATGTCAGACATAAATCATCAACAGGAAGTCGAGACTGAGGCACAATATGGTGCAACTGGTCGTAGCAAGAAGCGTCCGAAGCAAGGCGCCTCGAATAAGTTCCCCGACCGTGAGCCATCGTTTTCGGCTCTTGCCAGCTCGTTATCCAAAGCCAAACGAACATGGGCAAAGACTGAAGCCACTGGTAACCAATCTTCTATACCGGACATAGAGAAACAAATCACTCCGGGCGAAAATCCATCGTAGTATGTGTTGAACATTTGATTGACTGTCTGGGAACGAATGGTGAGCTGGAACTCGTGTTCCGATCGCGCCAAGTCTGTTTCCGTGCAAAGTTACACAAGAAAGAGATTTATTTGCATTTATTGGTCCCAAGAATAATTCAAAACCTATACATCGTATAAATCAACTTGCAGGCATTTGTATGATATCTGTTGTTGAATTCATCGCGCAGTCAAAAGTATTATTTTATTTACGAATCTACACTTTTTAAAACGAATTTTGTTGTGTAAACTTTCAGCCATGATGACTCCTGCTTAAAAATCATAATTTTTGCCCTCACGGATTCAGTCGCTTTTATAATTCTGAACCGTTTAGTGTTTAAAAAACAAACATCAAATGTCAGGGTTTCATTAGACAATTAGAAATAGTAAATCAAACATTTGTAAGGGTCTGTTTCATGACGCAACTTTTGACACAGTTAATACCGAAACATATTTCATGGAACAATGTGTTGTCTAATAACAAATTTAACTTAAGTCTCAACTACTACTGACCCTTTAGGATAATAAATTCCGAAAAATGTGCAATTTTTGATTCAAAGCCACAACTTTATAGAAAAGAATGATACTCATAATACTATTTTGTGACAAAGATATCACAGTCTAGTTTGGGTCTAGTTACGTCTTTTGCTATTAGTGGTTATATCCGACGTAACGGTGCAACGCTGACGGCCCAGGCATATTACTACTATTCCTTTAATGAACTTGTGATGGTATTAGTTTATGACATAACTAGCATTCACCAATGTTTTGGAATTCAGATTTTTTCAAGTAAAGTTCAGACTTGTGTTTTTTCAAACAACGAATAAAGCCTCAATTTCAACGATTGTTAGGAACTCGCCGATCTAGACGTAACCATTTAACGCCCAGTGTCCACATATGAGGACAGCTCAAAAACGTTGTTCTGTTCGACTATCGCATTACTTATATTTGAAAGGCAGTGTTCTATTTATATCTTTAGATACCTACGCTGTAGGCTTATTGCGGAATTCCTCATAGCTAGGTTTGTTGCGTTGCCACGTTTCGCAGAAGTTACGCCAGCTGGTTGTTTTTGTCAACCTCGGAAGAGTGTGGTTTCCAGCTACGGCGTCCAGGCCATACGGTATATACAGGTGAGTAAAATTATGCGCGACATACGACATCATGTTTTGTGCTTATAACCTAAAGGTTTTGAAGTTTTTCTCCGGACCAGTCGTTATATGACAATTCTCATTCCTGTCCACAAGTGTGGACACCAGGCGGCTATGGTAAAAACAAACCTACCAGTTTTTTCTGTTGTCAACAACGTTAAACTGGATTTAACACGGCATTACGGTTTCTTATCCGAGCGTAAACGCACGCAATGAGTGGAGCCGCGGTTGTGCCCTAAATAAGTATTAAAATAAAACGGCGTAATTTTACGCATGTACAATTTTGTTAAAGTATTTCATAGACACATGTATATAGTGTTGTACAACTTGGCATTATGCAGGTTTCACAGAATAATGAGTGCAAAAAGTGGGCAGTTTTGTCTTTAACAGCCTTTTGCAAGAAATTAAAATCTCTAATGGACGGTTATATGATATATTTTAGTTTCTTGCAAAGGGCTGCTAGAGATTTTTGTCTTTAATGACTGCTTGTTTGATATTTAAATCTCTAACAGATAGCTGTAAGAGACTTTTGTCTTATATATATAGATAGCCAATAAATACAGAAAACTCTAAGAGCTAGCTGTTAGAGACTAAAATCTCTTGCAGCTAGCCATAAGAGATCATTGTTTCTAGCTGCTAGCTGTTAGAAACTTTTGTCTCTTACAGCCAGTTATGAAATACAAAAGTCTCTAATAGCTATCCATCAGAAGTCCAAATATTTAACGAGTGCCACTAAGAGATTTTTGTATGTTATATCAAACTGGAGGGGGCACCAGTATCAAACTGGAAGGGGCACCAATATCAAACTGTGGGGCACCAATATCAAACTGGAGGAGTGCCAATATCAAACTCAAGGTGGGCAGCAATATCAAACTGGAGCTGGGCACAAATATCAAACTGGCGGAGAGCACCACTATCAAAATGGAGTGTTACCAATATCAAACTGGAGGGCCACTATCAAACTGGAGGGGGACCAATATCAAACCAGAGAGGAACACCAATATCAAACTTGAAGAGCACCAATATCAAACTCAAGGGGACACCAATATCAAACTGGAGGGACCACCAATATCAATAATGAGCCTGCTGTAACAGATTTTAGTTTCTAATGGCTAGCTGTTAGAAACTTTTGTCTCTTATAGCTAGCTGTATTACAGCAGGCTTGTTTCAGAAACTCCCAATTTTTCTTATCACTCGGTATGCGTTCGCCAACGAAATTTTTGAATATGGAATTGGCTATTGAAATGACTGCTTTATTCTCTAAACCAGTTTTGTACATAGTGTCAAAAGAGGATGGTAAGCGACCAGGTAAAGTATACTCATATATTAACGTTTTGGTCACAGCAGTACTGTTTTGTTGATTATGATTGGATAAAGGCCTTGGTCGCTTCTTATTGTCAGCGGCCGATATTGTATGTGTTGGCATGGCGATTTGGATTGTCGTAGTCCGTATAGAATTTGGTTCGTAGTATATCATTTTTGTGTCATTACAGGTCTTGTCGTTGGCGACTGTGTGTCCCGTTAACTATAGTCGTAATCCTGTGCCATTACGTTGTTTTGTCTGGATGGCGTTTCGTCACCCCATATACAGCTTTTCGTTCTGCTTATTCATCATTTCGCAATACATCACTCAACAACCGCACAGCACTTCATAAATCCGCCTGAAATGTCATTTCAAAACTGAGATACGGCTTGCACTCAAAATTTTATTCACAAAATATACCTAAGCCACATAATACGACAAGCACAACAAATTTTATACATTTCGCGAGAGACTTGGATATAATTTGTTGTACTTAACGTATTATGTAGCTTTGTTCTATTTTGTGGATAAAATTCTGACTGCAAACTATATCTCTGTTTTGATATGTTAAGTAGCGTTCATATTCTGTACCTCACCAGGAAGCCTGACTTGAAATAGGGGCGAAAATGCATGATATCATATTCTGCACCTCACCAGGAAGCCTGACTTGAAACAGGGGCGAAAATGCACGATATCATATTCTGCACCTCACCAGGAAGCCTGACTTGAAATAGGCGCGAAAATGCATGATATCATATTCTGCACCTCACCAGGAAGCCTGACTTGAAATAGGGGCGAAAATGCATGATATCATATTCTGCACCTCACCAGGAAGCCTGACTTGAAATAGGGGCGAAAATGCATGATATCATATTCTGCACCTCACCAGGAAGCCTGACTTTAAATAGGGGCGAAAATGCATGATATATTCTGCACCTCACCAGGAAGTCTAACTTGAAATAGGGGCGAAAATGCATGATATCATATTCTGCACCTCACCAGGAAGCCTGACTTGAAATAGGCGCGAAAATACATGATATCATATTCTGCACCTCACCAGGAAGCCTGACTTGAAATAGGGGAGAAAATGCATGATATCCTATTCTGCACCTCACCAGGAAGCCTGACTTGAAATAGGGGCGAAAATGCATGATATCATATTCTGCACTTCACCAGGAAGCCTGACTTGAAATAGGGGCGAAAATGCATGATATCATATTCTGCACCTCACCAGGAAACCTGACTTGAAATAGAGGCGAAAATGCATGATAATGTAGCCGTGTTTAATGCGAATTTGTACCCATTATTTTTGCTATTACAACTCATAAAATGTACGATCTATTTATCGCGCTATACATACATCGCCTATTGTGTACTATTAACATCTATGTCACACCAGCTCAAGGTTCAGGGGTTCAGGAGAGGATGAAGCCGTGGTGTCGTGGGGTGCTCTCGGCCTCCCAAGGAGTTAGCCGGTCTGAGGAAGGCGGTACCGGTACCTTCGACACCGGGAGCGGGAGTGTAGCCTTTCGCGCCGGGGGGGGGGCTGGTACGATTCAGGGACGTAATCAAACCTACTCAACATGGACAACCATAATACTGTGTACTTATGCTAACAAAAATATACTTGTGCGAATAAAAATTTTTTGAATTGAAATTTAACGGGTTATTTATATTTTTGTATTTACTTAGTTTTTCGATAGAAAGAGTTGCATTATAAAGACCAATTTATATAATTGCTTACGTTAAATTTGTTCGTTAACAAATTTTTAATCCATTTTTGTACAATTATTGAACAAAATATACAATTTTTTTACCATACCACACTTGTGTTCGAGCACATGATGTAATTCTTGATGCCAGTCTTTGATTTGCCTAAATTTCGGTTAGTATGAAACGAAACAAATTTCATGAATTTGTTTTCTTTAAAACGGGGTTTTAGATTGGATATCGGTTTATTCTAAAATAGAACGGTTATGGTGGAATCGTCTGATGAAGATTACTTGTACATAAATCTGACCTAATTTTTTGGTAATAGCTTGTGATGTATATCGTTTTGTATTCGTCAAATCCCGTATCTTATTAAGTGACGCTGGTTTTGAAGCACGTCATTATTCAACGGTATCAGAATACAGAGTTCCAGTACAATACTTTGATTTCGTTTCTAATTGCGTCAAGACTTATATTGCGGCTAAGTCAGGGACTTTTGGTTTATTACTAGTCAGGTGCGTCTCAAGAGGGGTTTTAGCAACCCTCTGTACTTTTTACTGGCGAACCTGAAAAATTAGTTACTGGAGTTATGTAAGCTGCTCCAAAGCAGCTCACGAGTAGCAGATTAACATTCTACGAATGAACAATCTACGTATGAACGAAAGAACACGCCGTGACACGAATTGATATGCTGACGTGGACCAATCAGAACTAAACAGCAGAGTAATCCGAAGATTCGAGAACGATGTTACGGACTATATAAACTCTTGATTTACAGGCAATGAGTTCAGTTAATTTTGTCATCAAACGCTTCATTATTCTGCGTTCACTTTCTTGTCACCTGTTCCCAATAAACCATTGTTTACTAACTAGTTCAGCTCTTAACTGGTCTTCACTTTACTTTACAGTTATAATGAAATGAAACGAGGTTTTTGCATGTCCGCTCTGTATTCTCCTTGTTACTAGCTCAGGTAAGCTTGTTTAAAACTTAGAGCTTTGATACTTGCCAGAAACCATTTCGTTACCAAATCTATAATATGTATAATGCATCTTTTACGATAAGATGCGTGCGCCAGGGCCAAATTATGTCACGCGTCCAACTCAACTAGTTCTGGTGAACTATAGTTTAGCTGGACTACTATGGTACATTTTTATAGCTTAGCTAGTCGTAATGTGACAAACAGGGAGCTTAGCTAGGCTCTACGTGACAAACAGAGCTTCCGGCTGAACTGTCAATTGAGAAATTTTATTTAGTAATGTGCTTAGTGTAAATAGCATTTTGTTCTATAGTATTTTCACATAATTCTAAGTTATATATTTGTTTTAATATATACAATTAACGTTTTAAGCTGTATGCCGCTTTTGGGGCATAATGTAGATACGTATAGTAAAATGTAATGTTCGCGGACTAAACAGTCGCTAGCTTAATTATCTGGATCACCTGTACGCCTCGTGACAAAAGCACAGTCCGACACGACACTCGATGACAAATTCATAGCCTAGCTAGGCTATTCAAAAATTTAGTTGAGCTGGTCTGTCTGCGTGACATAATAGCTAGCCCATTTGAACGCGTGACATAATTAGGACCATGCGCACGCATCTTATCGTAAATGATGCATAATTATCGATTAAATTCATCTATATATATGTTCACAAAAAATTTTCCGTTAAACGTTTAACACACTGTACTGCGAATGTAGTTCATACATTTTTGCTCTATTTTTTCATATAAATAATATAATATAATATATAATATCTAATATAGATAAAAAAATTTATAATTTCTTGAAATAATTTTATTGAAAAATTCTTCGCCGAGAACGACACCTTTTTTATAGTTTAAATAGTTTTTGTAATGGTAGACAAACAGTGCCATCCTAGAGTGATAGTTTTTTGGAGTTAAGATGACGTTATTATGGAGCTATGCTGTCTTAATGATAGGTAAGGATGAATTATTTATCTTATTGTAGCTCATAAGGCAGTAGTAAGATGTTTTTACCGTTGTTATGTGCTTCATTAGCCAAAAATTCTCTCACAGTTTACTTAAAATGTAGTATAACGAAGCGATTTTAAAAATTTGGCCAATTGAAAATAGTGTAACCAAAAGAAATTAGCGAGCGTCAAATATCTCAGCTTCGTGAGACAAAAGTAAGCTAGGTACGAGAAACCTTTGCAAAGCCAATAACTTTTAAAATTACCAAGCTTGATAATTTCCGTCGTAAGATAAATGTGGCAAACTTGATACTATAAAATGGCAACATCTCATAGAAATCCAATTTGGGTTTCAATGACGCTCGTTATGTGCTGTCTTGCTAGATGCTTCGCACAGTCCATTGGGTTTAAAAAATTTCGAAGTCATATGTTAAACGTAAAACATGTTATATTTTGATCTATGCTTGTATAGTTCTGCTCGTTAATATTTGTAAACCTACATAGTCTTGACTTTGACACATCAATTCGACGTGTTTCAATTCACATCATAGAATATCGAAAATAGCAGACTTGAATCACCTTTTCTTAGTGCCATGTTAGTCCCATAATGCTTCTTTATGTTGGGAGCATCGTTCATTTGTTTGGAACAAAAACGAAAGCAAATGTAAAATATTCAGGTGCCGGCGGCAGTTTAACATACAGCTTTAGGACTGACTGGACGGGAAAGCGCGCTAGACCACTCGGCCACGCGCTGAAAGATAGCTACCTGAATGTTGCGGTTACAGCCTGCAAACCGGTACAAGCCCACAACACTTTTGGAAAAATGATTTGGATCACCATTTACATCCTAGTTGATGCGCCCTACCAGCTTGTTTAACCACTGAAAAAGTCATAAAGATTGCTGCAGCAGTTACTTAGTTTACTCAAATGATAGGCAGCAGCAGCTGTACAATTCATGGTTGCTATTACTTAGGGTAAACCCAAAGGTAAATACTGTGTTCAGGCCTGCTTGCATGCTGTTGCCGAAGCAGCTTTCTAGACCCTTCGATTCTTTGTATAATTTTTGAGATTATTATGACTGTTTTTTTGCAGTTTATAGTACTTTACTGGGCCATTCCGGACCCCAATAAGTGGGTCGTGGGTCATCTAGGTCATGTTTTTGGTGTATCGTCGTAGCTAAGATGCAATCGGTCGTATATCAAATTCCTTGGGTCAACTAAGGCGACGTAAAATTCCAGCTTGTGCTTCATCTCGTACACGTTCTGTATTCGACAAAAATCCACTTAAAAACAAAGAGGCGTGATTTAATATTTGTTTTTATTTTAATTTTATATAAATAACATTAGTAAAATAATTAAATAGCCTCAGTCGAGTTCAAAACAATTTCTTATTTACAGAAAATAAGCTGTTAATGTTAGGATATTTAACTCATATTTAGGAACTCGTAGCTTCGCTGATTTCTGGTTTGAAATCAACGCCTTATATCTTATTAAGCTAAAAATTCGCTATAGCTTTAGCTTTTTTTGCTCCCAAAAGTTAAAACTTTGTTCATTTTGTCACATTAATTTGCACAAATTTGACACATTCGCTTAAGGTTTGCCAATATTAGTGTTTATTCATATTTTGGCACAATTACGCATATATACTTTTAATATAGCACAAAACGTAGAAGGTAATTTTCATATTGAATTTTTTAACTGCAAAATGTTGGAAAATTTAGTTATCGCTTCAGTGTGCACTTAAATTCTAAAGTTTTCACTTCTATATTAAAAAATAAAAATAAACTACCAGCTAGTAACAAAGCCAGAGGAACTGGAGTGTTACTTCTTAGTGACCATTTCGAGATTTTAAATTTAGCTGCTTGAATTCCTTTCAAAGTGCCGAAAATGGCAATAC
Source organism: Trileptium ribeirensis (assembly GCA_030248225.1). Taxonomy (NCBI): domain Eukaryota; kingdom Metazoa; phylum Nematoda; class Enoplea; order Enoplida; family Thoracostomopsidae; genus Trileptium; species Trileptium ribeirensis. Next base: position 8,673 of record JASANE010024539.1, read on the forward strand.
ACTATTTCCAAAAAAGACAGCATTCCATCCATCAAAATCGTAGCAACGCACATTTGCAACTTTTATGAGCGGTCTATTCCATTAAACCGTTACCAGCTTGACATTGGTCAGTTTTGAAGTTACAAAGGTAATATTGATTCAATTCGCCACAGATAGACGAGGCGGTTCAGAAAACGCACTTATGACTAATTGTTTCCATGATTTGGGTACATTACTGGCCCAATGTAATGTTGAATCACCTGAATCTGTACACTGGCGAACGACTTAGGCTCAAACATAAGGGTTAGGCTATCATTTCATATGAATGCGCATAAAAAATAGTAATTAACAGGTTTATTTTATTTTGATTTTTCGCTCCGTTGCTAATTCATGTGTTGGAATAGAAATTATATCTTAAAAATTAGATATCATATTAGCTAAAAATTAGGTAAGTATATACTTGGTTATTTTTATTTGAAAAACCAAAACATTACAAATTTCATACATTTCGAGAGGTGTATCTTACTTTGTTTACTGCAGGGTCAATTGTAATCTTTGGTAAGATTACTATATAAGTGAATACGACACCACATGTGTCTAGTAAAACTGTAAGTCAAAAATTATTGCCTCCTTTACATAGGATGGTTACGTTTTCAAATGTAGCCTATATATATATTACTCATTACAGAAATCTGTGTCACTACAATTCCGACCGCAATTTCGCGACCAATAGAAGCGAATAGCAGCAAATCATTAGCAGTAATTGTCACCGAACAAACGACATCTCTTCCAGCAAACTCCAGCGTAGAATCGATTTCTGAAACATTCAACTTTACATCTGAATCATCGAGATCTTCCAGGAAATTTGTACAATCGAAAACACTATCCCAAATCTTCGATATAATTACGTCGATTCCGAATCAAGAACACGACAACAACAACTATTCCATTGACGACAGCAATATTATCGTAGGCAATTCTACGAAAATTCCCAAAGGCACAGTACTCACAGAAGATTCGCAAGTCGCATTGCCAAAACCATTTAGCCAAGCTTCAATGTCGTCGCAATTGGATCGAAGTGAGACGACAACGTTTTCTCGAATCTATGACATCATCACTTCAAAATCAATCGAAAGTCGACCACAAAACCCAACAACTATGACATCAACAAAAGATCTCACGGCAAAAACAAGATGGACAACGAAAAACGCAACAAATTCAGCAACAAATATAGCTACAATCTTGATAGAGGACAATGTAACAGCAACATTTTCAACGCAGATAATGGTGGAAAGCACAATAGCTACAACTTTAGCTAACGATACAAAAATAAATTCAGCAATGATGACAACTGAAAATATGATGACAAATTACGCTACGACAGAAACAATAGCGGCAACTACAGCCAGAATATTAAATGCTGCTATAACGGGACTGAATGACACGGCGACCACTACAGGGATGATGGGTAAAGCAGAAATTGTGGTAAATTCAACAACAACAATTGCCAACATACCTATAATTGCACCAAGTACGAGCTGGATATTAGCTACGCAAGACTTGAATCCTTAGTGTACACTGTTGGGTGCGGTGTACGCAACCCACTAATCTGCCTACGAGTTGTTTCTCGGTGCCTGAAAAAGACCTCACAAAGCGACCGAATAGCAAACGTTATACAGAAAAAACATGCCACACAACGCTTCGCATTAGGCGAAAATGCAAATGTCCATCAATGGTGTGGAAAGCGCTAAAATTTTGTAAATGATATAAATGTTTTTATCTTGACACTTTTTATTTTTTATTGTGAAGATTTTTACCACTTTTCCGAATTTAGTCTCGGCTATCATAGTTTTAAACGTTATGCAGCAAACACATGCCACACAACGCTTCGCATTAGGCGAAAATGCAAATGTCCATCAATGGTGCGGAAAGCGCTAAAATTTTGTAAATGATATAAATGTTTCCATGTTGAAATACTTTTTATTTTTTTATTGTAAAGATTTTAACCACTTTTTCCAAATTTAGTCGCAGCTATCATAGTTTTAAAATTAAACAATCATAAATCGTAACAGGACGTCTTTAATGGCACTGTTTACGATTATTTTCAAAATATGGGCGATGGCGATGATTATATTAGCGGAAAGTAGAAAAACGCGCTATATCTATACGCAATTTCTGTTTTGATCAAAATTGACAGTAACTTATATAGACATCACATTTTCGTTGTCTGAAAATGTTCTACCTTAAAAAATTTTCACTTTACACCAAATAGATCACACGATTTTGGTCGTCTGAGAATGTTATGCGGTAAAAAATTTTCATTTTACACCAAATAGATCACAAGATGTTGGTTGTCTGAGAATGTTCTGCGGTAAAAATTTTCACTTTACACCAAATATATCACAAAATTTTCGGTGTCTGATAATATTCTACCCTAAAAATTTTCAATTTACACCAAATAGATCAAAAGATTTTCGTTGTCTGAGAATGTTCTACCTTAAAACACTTCCATTTACACCATATAGATCACAAGATTTTCGTTGTATGAGAATGTTCTGCGGTAAAAATTTTCACTTTACACCAAACAGATCACAAGATTTTCGTTGTCTGAGAATGTTCTACCTTAAAAAATTTCCATTTACACCATATAGATCACAAGATTTTCGTTGTATGAGAATGTTCTACCTTAAAAAATTTTCACTTTCCACCAAATAGATCACAAGATTTTCGTTGTCACAAAGCCCAAAACACAAAAGCACAAAAAAAAAAAAAAGAAAAAAGAAGAAAAACAAACAAAAAAACCCCAACGCCAACAAACCAAACAGCGGCCGAATGAGAATGTTCGGCGCTAAAAATTCTGACTTTACACAAAACAGATTACAAGATTTTCGTTGCCTGAGAATATTCCACCTTAAAAAATTTTTACTTTACACCAAAAGATCACAAAATTTACGTCTAATCAAATGCTCTTGTTGGACAGGTGCACTGTGAACGGGACAACCATAACTACTTATTAGAAAATAACGTATATGAGGCTGTAAAGCGACCGCGTATCGTACACAATAATAACGACCGATTGAAACTGAATTACTAAAAGCGTTGAAGTTTCTGCTTAAATACAGATTTGTCTAATATGATTGGCGTATGCAAATCAACCAATTGTAAAAGCGTTGAAATTTCTGCTTAAATACAGTGTTGTCTAATATGATTTGCGTATGCAAATCAACCAATTGTAAAAGCGTTGAAATTTCTGCTTAAATACAGTGTTGTCTAATATGATTTGCGTATGCAAATCAACCAATTGTAAAAGCGTTGAAATTTCTGCTTAAATACAGTGTATAATTTCGTATCAAATCAAAATTTAGGTTGTGTTTTAGATGGGAAAAAGGTGTGACAGGCACAGCGCGCAATACAAGAGCGCAACAAGCGGCAAACAGAAACGCAAACAGCGGCAACAAGAGCCAACCAAGAGCGACGCAACAGAGAAGACCAAATAACCAAGAAGCACCAATACAGAAACCAATACCAAAGCACAATACAGAAACACAAACCAAGACCAATCAGAAACCAATACACCAATAGACAACAACCAATAGAAAACAACAAAGCAAAATCAGAAAACAACACACACTTGTCTAATATGATCACCCTTTGTGTATGCAAATCAACCAATTGAGAAAGCAAAAAAACAACCAAAAAAGTCTAACCCAACGACTACAAATTATTCGTAGTCAATTATTATCATTTCTGGTCTGCACACTGTGTTAAAATTCTAAAAGAAGATATTTTACGACAAATTACTCGCTTGATAAGTTATCAAGAGAAACTTTATTCAGCCAATACAGGTTTTCCATTTCTGATTTATACAGGTATACGCAAAATAGATTTTTGTTTTAGGCTAAAGCAAAAGCAGTACGTAGTTTCAGTTTTACGGAGGATCACATGTAAGCAATGTAATAATGTCGATAATGCAACAATGGCCATATGGAGTATGAACACACATAGACAACCTGGATACAATGCACATTATTGACTAAGTTGAAGAATCGTAAATTCGGCTAGGAAAATATGTTGAGTGCTTTAACAGTTTGTTTTCTGAAAGTTTCTTATAAATGTGAAAAATTGTTAGACGGGTTCACGCAAGCTTTAGTTTAGCTTATCAAATAGGTTTAATAAGTAAAAAACTAGGCCTACTAATCCATTGTTCATGAGCTACAAACGGGAGTTAGCACATGTTATTGTAATCTTAGAAAACATTGATGGATTGTGACATATAGTACAGTAAATAAGACTCACTCTCAAAATTTACAAAAAAATCAATGTTTTTGTTTTGCCAAAAATTATAGCAGAATAAAGTATTTCAAAGTTAACATTACACACCGCATCGAGTCCAAATTTCCAGACCCGACCCAAGCCTACAATTCGCAGACTCGACCTGATTGCAGTTTTTCAAGATACATATTCCATATGTATAGCAGAATAAAGTATTTAAATGTTAACATTACACACCGCATCGAGTCCAAATTTCCAGACCCGACCCAAGCCTACAATTCGCAGACTCGACCTGATTGCAGTTTTTCAAGATACATATTCCATATGTATAGCAGAATAAAGTATTTAAATGTTAACATTACACACCTCATCGAGTCCAAATTTCCAGACCCGACCCAAGCCTACAATTCGCAGACTCGACCTGATTGCAGTTTTTCAAGATACATATTCCATATGTATAGCAGAATAAAGTATTTAAATGTTAACATTACACACCGCATCGAGTCCAAATTTCCAGACCCGACCCAAGCCTACAATTCGCAGACTCGACCTGATTGCAGTTTTTCAAGATAAATTATTCCATATGCATAGCAGAATAAAGTATTTAAATGTTAACATTACACACCGCATAGAGTCTAATTTTCCAGACCCGACCCAAGCCTACAATTCGCAGACTCGACCTGATTGCAGTTTTTCAAGATACATATTCAATATGTATAGCAGAATAAAGTATTTAAATGTTAACATTACACACCGCATCGAGTCCAAATTTCCAGACCCGACCCAAGCCTACAATTCGCAGACTCGACCTGATTGCAGTTTTTCAAGATACATATTCCATATGTATAGCAGAATAAAGTATTTAAATGTTAACATTACACACCGCATCGAGTCCAAATTTCCAGACCTCATACTAAGCCTACAATTCGCAGACTCGACCTGATTACAGTATTTCAAGGTACATATTCCATACGTATAGCAGAATAAAATATTTAAATGTTAACATTACACACCGCATAGAAATATGATGAAAGAATGAAAAAAATGCGGAATTTAACGTGATAATGTCACCGCCATTTGGAACTTATGTATTGCCATGCAGTATCATACTCATCCTGAACAACAAGATGTCTTAGACTTACCAGTTTTCTTTTTGAATAATATTTCAACGGTAGCTAGCAAGCGGTGTTGGCATTTTTCGACGGTGCCGGGCATACTGCCTTGATTTTGATGTTCCTTTGATGGAGTTATGTATATCTTGCGACTAATATACACATGTTATATACACGACACCGTAGAACAAATGGTTAAGTCAAGTAGGCGGGCTTTGTCCTATACCTTCACCAGGCTGAAATTGGTTAATTTAGTAGATACAGTGACAATTTCGTAAATTCGACGCAGCTCGATGAGCTAGTTTAGAAGATTTCCACATAAATTTCAGGATAAAGTTGTGTAAATTTTGCTATAAAGAGAAAATGATTGGACGGATACAGCTCAAATTTTAATAGAACATACATAATTAAATGGCGTATATATTTTGAGTTGGTTTCAGGATGTATTGCTGAAAACATGAAAGATTGATTATTATTTATATCAAAAATACCAACGATTTCTATATAGCGTGATCAATATTCAGAAACCTAATTCGTGTAAAGCTTTTTTCACGTTGAATCTAACATCAGACAGTACTCAAGTAATGACCACAATAACCGGTGTGTGTTTACTTTGTATAAAACATAAATGATACCAATATTACAGGTTCAGATTTAGGTATAATGATGATTTTTACAGATCAAACTATGGACCACAAACCTTTTTTGGCATTGAGCTCATCTGCCCTATCGATTACAATCTATATCATACGGATCGGATTCGCGTTTTAGAATAATGTAGTTTGTACATTTTTTGGAAATGCAAACTTGTCATACGAAAGGTACCGCCAACTACAAAAATAGCTTCGTAAACTATCGAATTGACAGAAATGTTATATGTGAATTATGCAAAGAGCGTAGCCAAAGAGAAACGGGTGGATCAGGGGACCACTGAAACACTATAGAACAGTGAAGTCAACGTTTACATGTTAAAGACGCGTTTAATCTCATGGGCACAAACATTGGATGAACGCGTTGCACCAGAATTATGCCTGGGGGGGGTCATATAGGTCACCCCCAGAAATATGGCAAGTTGTTCTATCATGATGTATCTTTAGAATTATGTGTTTCTAAAACTTTGCCATGTTGATCAATTATTGAGCGGAGCTCGGCGAAGCCGAGCGAAGCGTTTTTTTCTGTCTGGGAGTAAAAAGGTCGATGTCCGTCCGTTCGTTCGTTCGTTCGTTCGGTCCGACGGATCTCAAGAACCACTGAACGGATTTTAAAAAACTTTTTTTTGTTTGAAAGCCTATCATGTCAGAGTGTGCACCTGATATTTGGGATTAAATAATTTTGAGTGGTTAATTAGTAATTAGCTAATTAGTTAATTTTATGCAGCTAAAATAGAGAAATTTGCAATATTTGTGTCATTTATTGAAATAGAGTCGTTTCGATCAAACCATTATAGGTTTTTTGGGTCGAAGAATTCAAATATTATATTTTTACCAATGATAAAGCCCTATGCCCTATGCAATGTAGTTACAAGAACATAAAATTGAGTACATTCGTAATGCCACAGCCCAAGCTCCGCTCACAAATGTAGTTCCACTACCGACTAGTATATATATGTACATAGAGACATGTGCCTAGGAAAGGGATATGTAAATCCATCACCCAGCAATCTGGCAAGTTGGTCATGCATATATGTATATATAACTTAGTAGTAACCAGCATGAACATAACCGTGCAAATATGCAAGATGTGGTATGCCCCCCCGCAGAATTTTTCGATCGTACTGCGCCGCGTATTTTTGGCGCTAGCGCACTTGTTTAAGCTGTGCCCTCCCCAAATCAGTGTAAAGGGCTTAGCGGTGGAGAATTTTCTGGCTACGCCCTTGATTATGCAGTTCAATATAACTACAACTTTTATTCATTTCTTATATAATGTACACGAATATTAACTGCAGTGTTCCGCTTCTGAAACGCGTTGAGCGACGATGTGGCAAAAATTGCCAATTGCTGAATCAGTAAACCATACTGAAATGCAGGTAATAAATATTAATTATTGAGACTAAATATTAATAATCGTGCAATATGTATTATAACTATTGCGGCTTAGCATATGTAATAGTTTATCTCATATATATTTATTTATGTATACGTTTATAGTATCGCATTCTGGGGCAAATTTTGCCTTAAACATGTGTTTTATTAGCATTCTAATTAGTTTGACATATTGTCAGAGCTAAATAATTTTACCGAATATTATATTGACCACAGGCCATGTTATGTCATTTGAAATTTTGTCCATTAATGTTTAAAAAAATTTAACTAAATCTGTGCGGGCGTTCTCACATTATTAAGTACTACAGTAGAAATTAACCAATTTTGGCAAGTAATACAAGTTCTCCTTCCAGCGTTCTAGAACAGGTATACGCATGCACCGGATTACTGCGGATCTTTCGCATTTAATCGAATCTTTCAATTGTAAAAGCCGTGAAAATGTTCCGTACTCACAGAGGTATGGTCGCTTTTCTAATTTATAGCTGAGATGTTCTAAGTCATCGAAGTAGGGCCCGTTTTCGAATTTATAGCTAAAATGTTCCTTGTCATCAAAGTAGGGTCTGTTTTCGAATATATAACTAAAATGTTCGAAGTCATCGAAATAGAGTCCGTTTTCGAATATATAACTAAAATGTTCGTTGCCATCAAAGTAGGTTCTGTTTTCGAATTTATAGCTAAAATGTTCGTTGTCATCGAAGTAGGGTCTGTTTTCGAATATATAGCTAAAATGCTCCGTAGTCGCACAATTAGGGTCCATTTTCGAATTTATAGCTGAAATGTTCGTTGTCTTCGAAGTACAGTCTGTTTACGAATATATAGCTAAAATGCTCCGTAGTCGCACAAGTATGTTCCGTTTTCGAATTTATAGCTGAAATGTTCGAAGTCATCGAAGTAGGGTCCGTTTTCAAAATTATAGCTAAAATATTCGTAGTCATCGAAGTAGGGTCTGTTTTCTAATATATAGCTAAAATGCTGCGTAGTCGCACATTTAGGGTCCGTTTTCGAATTTATAGTTGAAATGTTCGTTGCCATCGAAATAGGGTATGTTTTCGAATTTATAGCTAAAATGTTCCGTAGTCGCACAAGTATGTTCCGTTTTCGAATTTATAGCTGAAATGTTCGAAGTCATCGAAGTAGGGTCCGTTTTCAAAATTATAGCTAAAATATTCGTTGTCATCGAAGTAGGGTCTGTTTTCGAATATATAGCTAAAATGCTGCGTAGTCGCACAATTAGGATCCGTTTTCGTATTCATAGCTGAAATGTTCGTTGTCATCGAAATAGGGTATGTTTTCGAATTTATAGCTAAAATGTTCGAAGTCATCGAAGTAGGGTCTGTTTTCGAATTTATAGCTAAAATGTTCGAAGTCATCGAAGTAGGGCCCGTTTTCGAATTTATGACTAAAATGTTTCTTATTCACATAAGTAGGGTCCGGTTTCGAATTTATAGCTAAAATGTTCCTTGTCATCGAAGTAGGGTCAGTTTTCGAATTTACAGCTAAAATGTTCGTTGTCATCGAAGTAGGGTCTGTTTTCGAATATATAACTAAAATGTTCGAAGTCATCGAAATAGGGTCCGTTTTCGAATTTATAGCTAAAATGTTCGAAGTCGTCGAAATAGGGTCCGTTTTCGAATTTATAGCTAAAATGCTCCGTAGTCGCACAAGTAGGGGCCGTTTTCGAATTTATAGCTAAAATGATCGTTGTCATCGAAGTAGGGTCTGTTTTGGAATATATAGCTATAATGCTTTATATGTTTTCAATCCATCTATCCAAATTTTTAACTAACTTGTCCAAAAAATTTCATTGAATTTGTGCTAAAGTTTCATAAACAAACTGATTGAACTTGAACACTGCCTTGAGCAAAGTCAAAACAATATTTCATTACCAACTAGTTTCCAATGTCTGGTTTAATTTTTAACTCATAAAGTATTCCTACAGACACTTTATGCAATTGGGTGCGTTAATCCAGTTCATTGCATAGCGTGCGTTTAGCTGTGTGTTGTTGATCTCTCGTATTGTGATGAGGCTAAGGATTAGAGTAACACCATCGCCATACCTTCGCAGTTAGCTAGCTCGACCCAACGACATAATAATCGGGAAAAAGTTGGTTCACCGCTGGTTGAAATGCAAAGTAATTTTTATTGAAATAAGGAGTTAAGATGACGATAAACACTTACTCGCTTGTGTTATATAACGAAAACCCTGTAGCAAACTAAGACCATTTGATTGTTAATTCAGTAGTACAGTTAAGCGGTATGCGTACTAATATTGCAGTCAAATGATACAAACACTGATCTAAGTCACGCTGAGCGCCGTAAATAATGCGCAAGCTATGCCGTTCTCGATATGATAAGCCTAATAGAACCTTGGCCTAACCTTAGTTCGTTATATGGGAAATATACGAAGCCTAAGATTATTTTTGCGGGTGCTGTGCCCCGAAACCCCTGCACTAGCATTTCTTCTTTTAGGGATATAAAATTACGCTCCTCATTTGTCCCAAATTCTAATGAAACCACGATGACGCATGCGGATCCGGCGATCAAGTCGCAAGACTATTTTCACTACAGTGTCAGAGGATGAATTAACATATCTCTTTCTAGAAACTGTTTTCTGAGTCACAGCAGTTTTTTTACAGAAAAAATATTAAAGTTCAGGCGTTCAACGCGCGGTGTACATTACTATTATATACTAATTTTCGGTAAAACAGTAAAAAGTATGTTATTACCATAATATATTTGGCAAAAAACAGTGATGTATAAAATATGCAAATGTATTAAATTTTATTGGTTTAAAAATGTGTAACGGTACGTGAAAACAAAGGTTTCCGGCCGGCGAAAGAAATGTGAGACCTTTTTATATACCCGGACAATGCGCATTGTACGTGAAAACAGAGGTTTCCGGCCGGCGAAAGAAATGTGAGACCTTTTTATATACCCGGACAATGCGCATTGTACGTGAAAACAAAGGTTTCCGGCCGGCGAAAGAAATGTGAGACCTTTTTATATACCCGGACAATGCGCATTGTACGTGAAAACAAAGGTTTCCGGCCGGCGAAAGAAATGTGAGACCTTTTTATATACCCGGACAATGCGCATTGTACGTGAAAACAAAGGTTTCCGGCCGGCGAAAGAAATGTGAGACCTTTTTATATACCCGGACAATGCGCATTGTACGTGAAAAAACCCACGAAAGAAAATGTGAGACCTTTTTATATACCCGGACAATGCGCATTGTACGTGAAAACACAGGTTTCCGGCCGGCGAAAGAAATGTGAGACCTTTTTATATACCTGGATAATGCGCATTGTACGTGAAAACAAAGGTTTCCGGCCGGCGAAAGAAATGTGAGACCTTTTTATATACCCGGACAATGCGCATTGTACGTGAAAACAAAGGTTTCCGGCCGGCGAAAGAAATGTGAGACCTTTTTATATACCCGGACAATGCGCATTGTACGTGAAAACAAAGGTTTCCGGCCGGCGAAAGAAATGTGAGACCTTTTTATATACCCGGACAATGGGCATTGTACGTGAAAACAAAGGTTTCCGGCCGGCGAAAGAAATGTGAGACCTTTTTATATACCCGGATAATGCGCATTGAAAGAGGATTGACGTGAATGTGAACAAATATTTAATAAATAATAAATCATAAGCTGTACATTCCGTAGGACCCGAAATTACGGTGGCCCCAATTACGATTGACAGCTCAGCCAAACGATCAATATTGGAAATCACTAAGTCAAGAGACATTCCTATTAATATGGATGGGTCACAATGAATGAATCTGTTAACGATTATATAACGAAGCTCATTCAAAATGAAAAATTGTTACGATCTAATATATATGTCCATTGTAGCTGTGAAAATGTTTGAAAATATTGTTTTATCTACTTTAAATGGTATTCTCAAATCTCTATTCTCAAACAGGTGGAAATGCACAAAATGAGTTGAATAGAAAATTCTAAAAAAGAAAAGTTCGGAATACGAAACGATGCCTAACTTGATCGTGCTACTAATCGTCCACTACATATTATGAAGGCCAATGACGGATAGTTCAACATCTCTCCTGTCTGACCAAAATTATAATATTTGGGACGCTCGTTCTAGATAACTATAACTTGAATAGTTGGCCAAACATCAGCCTAATCCTGGCGCAAGGCAAGATTCCGTTCCTTCAAATATTTTGCATTCGATTTCTGGTAAATTTGTTTAAACTTTCTACAAAATTTGATTCCTTGGACAAATTTTGCAGAAGCCATTTTCTTGCATCCAGATATATTCCATAATGAAATGAAATACATGGTATGACGTGCGATGTATATATTACATTAACATTTAAATTAAGAATGCAGATATTCACCTATGTAAAAGTTTTTACAACTATTTCTACTGTGTTGAGTGACAGTGTGATTTTCCAGTAGTCTCGCATCACAGGTCGGTTGTGGGCTTTGCAGATCGATTCGACTCCAAATTTCAAGGATAACTCCTGAACCTATCCTTAATATATCATAAAAATTAATAAATAACATGCGAACTCGCTGTTCATGTTGCCTAATTTTCCACTAGTCTCGCATCACAGGTCGGTTGTGGGCTTTGCAGATCGATTCGACTCCAAATTTCAAGGATAACTCCTGAACCTATCCTTAATATATCATAAAAATTAATAAATAACATGCGAACTCGCTGTTCATGTTGCCTAATTTTCCACTAGTCTCGCATCACAGGTCGGTTGTGGGTTTTGCGGATCGATTCGACTAGAAATTTCAAAGATAACACCTGGACACATCCTTAATATATCATAACAATTAATAAATAACATGCGAACTCGCTGTTCATGTTGCCTAATTTTCCACTAGTCTCGCATCACAGGTCGGTTGTGATTCGACTAGAAATTTCAAAGATAACACCTGGACACATCCTTAATATATCCTAACAATTAATAAATAACATGCGAACTCGCGGTTCATGTTGCCTAATTTTCCACTAGTCTCGCAGCACAGGTCGGTTGTGGGTTTTGCGGATCGATTCGACTAGAAATTTCAAAGATAACACATCCTTAATATATCATAACAATTAATAAATAACATGCGAACTCGCTGTTCATGTTGCCTAATTTTCCACTAGTCTCGCATCACAGGTCGGTTGTGATTCGACTAGAAATTTCAAAGATAACACCTGGACACATCCTTAATATATCCTAACAATTAATAAATAACATGCGAACTCGCGGTTCATGTTGCCTAATTTTCACTAGTCTCGTATCACAGGTCGGTTGCGTGTTTTGCAGATCAATTCGACTACAAATTTCAAGGATAACACCTGACTCATCCTTAACATATCATAACAATTAATAAATAACATGCGAACTCGCTGTTGATGTTGCCTAATTTTCCACTAGTCTCGCATCACAGGTCGGTTGCGTGTTTTGCAGATCGATTCGACTACAAATTTCAAGGATAACACCTGGACCCATCCTTAACATATCATAACAATTAATAAATAACATGCGAACTCGCCGTTCATGTTGCCTAATTTTCCAATAGTCTCGCGTCACAGGTCGGTTGTGGGTTTTGCGGATCGATTCGACTAGAAATTTCAAAGATAACACCTGGACACATCCTTAATATATCATAACAATTAATAAATAACATGCGAACTCGCTGTTAATGTTGCCTAATTTTCCACTAGTCCCGCATCACAGGTCGGTTGTGGGTTTTGCGGATCGATTCGACTAGAAATTTCAAAGATAACACCTGGACACATCCTTAATATATCCTAACAATTAATAAATAACATGCGAACTTCGCTGTTCATGTTGCCTAATTTTCCACTAGTCTCGCATCACAGGTCGGTTGCGTGTTTTGCAGATCGATTCGACTACAAATTTCAAGGATAACACCTGAACCTATCCTTAATATATCATAACAATTAATAAATAACATGCGAACTCGCGGTTCATGTTGCCTAATTTTCCACTAATCTCGCACCACAGGTCGGTTGTGGGTTTCGCGGATCGATTCGACTAGAAATTTCAAAGATAACACCTGGACACATCCTTAATATATCATAACAATCAATAAATAACATGCGAACTCGCTGTTCATGTTGCCTAATTTTCCACTAGTCTCGCATCACAGGACGGTTGCGTGTTTTGCAGATCGATTCGACTACAAATTTCAAGGATAACACCTGAACCCATCCTTAACATATCCTAACAATTAATAAATAACATGCGAACTTCGCTGTTCATGTTGCCTAATTTTCCACTAGTCTCGCATCACAGGTCGGTTGCGTGTTTTGCAGATCGATTCGACTACAAATTTCAAGGATAACACCTGGACCCATCCTTAACATATCATAACAATTAATAAATAACATGCGAACTCGCCGTTCATGTTGCCTAATTTTCCAATAGTCTCGCGTCACAGGTCGGTTGTGGGTTTTGCGGATCGATTCGACTAGAAATTTCAAAGATAACACCTGGACACATCCTTAATATATCATAACAATTAATAAATAACATGCGAACTCGCTGTTCATGTTGCCTAATTTTCCACTAGTCCCGCATCACAGGTCGGTTGTGGGTTTTGCGGATCGATTCGACTAGAAATTTCAAAGATAACACCTGGACACATCCTTAATATATCCTAACAATTAATAAATAACATGCGAACTTCGCTGTTCATGTTGCCTAATTTTCCACTAGTCTCGCATCACAGGTCGGTTGCGTGTTTTGCAGATCGATTCGACTACAAATTTCAAGGATAACACCTGAACCTATCCTTAATATATCATAACAATTAATAAATAACATGCGAACTCGCGGTTCATGTTGCCTAATTTTCCACTAATCTCGCACCACAGGTCGGTTGTGGGTTTCGCGGATCGATTCGACTAGAAATTTCAAAGATAACACCTGGACACATCCTTAATATATCATAACAATCAATAAATAACATGCGAACTCGCTGTTCATGTTGCCTAATTTTCCACTAGTCTCGCATCACAGGACGGTTGCGTGTTTTGCAGATCGATTCGACTACAAATTTCAAGGATAACACCTGGACCCATCCTTAACATATCATAACAATTAATAAATAACATGCGAACTCGCAGTTCATGTTGCCTAATTTTCCAATAGTCTCGCGTCACAGGTCGGTTGCGTGTTTTGCAGATCGATTCGACTACAAATTTCAAGGATAACACCTGGACCCATCCTTAACATATCATAACAATTAATAAATAACATGCGAACTCGCAGTTCATGTTGCCTAATTTTCCAATAGTCTCGCGTCACAGGTCGGTTGCGTGTTTTGCAGATCGATTCGACTACAAATTTCAAGGATAACACCTGAACCCATCCTTAACATATCCTAACAATTAATAAATAACATGCGAACTTCGCTGTTCATGTTGCCTAATTTTCCACTAGTCTCGCATCACAGGTCGGTTGCGTGTTTTGCAGATCGATTCGACCACAAATTTCATGGATAACACCTGAACCTATCCTTAATATATCATAACAATTAATAAATAACATGCGAACTCGCGGTTCATGTTGCCTAATTTTCCACTAATCTCGCACCACAGGTCGGTTGTGGGTTTCGCGGATCGATTCGACTAGAAATTTCAAAGATAACACCTGGACACATCCTTAATATATCATAACAATCAATAAATAACATGCGAACTCGCTGTTCATGTTGCCTAATTTTCCACTAGTCTCGCATCACAGGACGGTTGCGTGTTTTGCAGATAGATTCGAAGTACGAGTTTAAGGATAACACCTGGACCCATCCTTAACATATCATAACAATTAATAAATAACATGCGAACTCGCGGTTCATGTTGCCTAATTTTCCAATAGTCTCGCGTCACAGGTCGGTTGTGGGTTTTGCAGATCGATTCGACTACAAATTTCAAGGATAACACCTGAACCCATCCTTAACATATCCTAACAATTAATAAATAACATGCGAACTTCGCTGTTCATGTTGCCTAATTTTCCACTAGTCTCGCATCACAGGTCGGTTGCGTGTTTTGCAGATCGATTCGACTACAAATTTCAAAGATAACACCTGAACCTATCCTTAATATATCATAAAATTTAATAAATAACATGCGAGCTCGTTGTTCGGGGCGCCTGTGATTGTTGATGTACAACTGCAGTGTAAAGAACTGTTAAATTATGTATGTGACACGCGTATGTTCTGAAAAAATTGTAAAACTATATATATGTGACACCTGGTACCTGTGACAAAAAGACACTAAAGCTAAGAATTTGTGCGTTTTATTTCAAATCAAGGACAATTCAATTATTATTGGACAAAATGATACTGTCATCGCAAAAAGAAGAATTTAAAATTTGAAGAAATTATTATTTAATTAAATCTGGTACAGCAGCGATATACCTACTAAACCGAGGTTAAAACCACCACACAAAATAAATATATGCCAATTTCTAAACCAAAGTGAAGAAAGATGACGTTGACAATGGCAGCGATGAAAGCAATAATAATAAAATCTAGTTCTTTAACAATCTACAACTGAATGTCACTATTTTTATATACTTGTTCCAATCCGACCAGTTTTTTTCCAAACATATTTAGACTGTTAACATAGTATATGCTATAGTGTGAAAATACTAAGCTAAGTTCAAATTTTAAGACACACCGATCGGTACATTCGGCAACATTTGGTCTTTTTAAATGTCAAATTAGGGCAACAGTTTCAGATTGCGTGTACGACTAAAACAAATGTGGTGAAGCTACTAATTTCGATCGATAAATTAGTGCAACAGTTTCAGATAGCGTCTACGACTAAAACAAATGTGGTGAAGCTACTAATTTCGATCGATAAATTAGAGCAACAGCTTCAGATAGCGTATACGACTAAATCAAATGTGGTGAAGCTACTAATTTCGGTCGATAAATTAGGGCAACAGCTTCAGATAGCGTATACGACTAAAACAAATGTGGTGAAGCTCCTAATTTCGTCGATAAATTAGGGCAACAGCTTCAGATAGCGTATACGACTAAAACAAATGTGGTGAAGCTCCTAATTTCGGTCGATAAATTAGGGCAACACCTTCAGATAGCGTATACGACTAAAACAAATGTGGTGAAGCTACTAATTTCGGTCGATAAATTAGGGAAACGGCTTCAGATAGCGTATACGACTAAATCAAATGTGGTGAAGCTACTAATTTCGGTCGATAAATTAGGGCAACAGCTTCAGATAGCGTATACGACTAAAACAAATGTGGTGAAGCTCCTAATTTGGGTCGATAAATTATGGCAACACCTTCAGATAGCGTATACGACTAAAACAAATGTGGTGAAGCTACTAATTTCGATCGATAAATTAGGGCAACAGCTTCAGATAGCGTATACGACTAAAACAAATGTGGTGAAGCTCCTAATTTCGGTCGATAAATTAGGGCAACAGCTTCAGATTGCGTCTACGACTAAAACAAATGTGGTGAAGCTCCTAATTTCGATCGATAACTTAGGGCAACAGCTTCAGATAGCGTCTACGACTAAAACAAATGTGGTGAAGCTCCTAATTTCGGTCGATAAATTAGGCCAACAGTTTCAGATTGCGTCTACGACTAAAACAAATGTGGTGAAGCTCCTAATTTCGATCGATAACTTAGGGCAACACCACAGAGGGGAAAAGAACTAAAACAAATGTGGTGAAGCTCCTAATTTCGGTCGATAAATTAGGCCAACAGTTTCAGATTGCGTCTACGACTAAAACAAATGTGGTGAAGCTCCTAATTTCGATCGATAACTTAGGGCAACAGCTTCAGATGGCGTTTACGACTAAAACAAATGTGGTGAAGCTCCTAATTTCGATCGATAAATTAGGGCAACAGCTTCAGATAGCGTAATCGACTAAAACAAATGTGGTGAAGCTCCTAATTTCGGTCGATAAATTAGGGCAACAGCTTCAGATACCGCCTACGACTAAAACAAATGTGGTGAAGCTCCTAATTTCGATCGATAAATTAAGGCAACAGCTTCAGATACCGTCTACGACTAAAACAAATGTGGTGAAGCTGCTAATTTGGGTCGATAAATTTGGGCAACAGCTTCAGATACCGTCTACGACTAAAACAAACGTGGTGAAGCTCCTAATTTCGATCGATAAATTAGGGCAACAGCTTCAGATAGCGTATACGACTAAAACAAATGTGGTGAAGCTACTAATTTCGATCGATAAATTAGGGCAACAGCTTCAGATAGCGTATACGACTAAAACAGATGTGGTGAAGCTACTAATTTCGGTCGATAAATTAGGGCAACTGCTTCAGATGCCGTCTATGACTAAAACAAATGTGGTGAAGCTACTAATTTCGATCGATAAATTACAATCTTTGGTTTAAAGCGCAGTTGCAAGGTGCTAAGACGTGTCAAGTGCCATCAACAATAACAAAATTATGTTACCGAAAATGGTACCTTCAATTTTTTGCAAACCAGAGTTAATCAGTTTCGTAGATTTTACGATATTGCCTGAGATGCAGAAAATAATTGCTCATTTTGATCGTCATTCGCCTGTGCTGGGAAGAATCAAGCGGTTTTCCCGTTTTGCAAGGTGAATTTATAGCCAGTCGTGGATCCTGACATTTCTTCCAGTGCGGCGGTTTTGAATTTTTTTCTGACAGGTGGGGGCGGTTTGGTACTGAAATGTTTTCGACTACTATTTAGCTAAAGATTTTTTCATTTTATTGTGCATATTTCATGTACTAATATACTGAGAAGGGAGGGGATGGGAGGACACCACCCCAGTGTTGGTTGCGCCAGTGTTTATATCAGAACGTGTATTAGAATCAAATTGCTCTCTGGTACCTCCAGTCACTGCTCGAATGTTTTCTCTTCAAATTATATAGTGTTTATGCAACCCAACCACAACCTCTTTTAAACAATATTGGCTCGCAAATAACTACATTTTGATAATTTTTAGCCATTTCCTTGTTAAACCAAAGTTTATTTTGTATAATTTTGATCAAACTTTTGTCGTACCCCGGTACGAATCTTGTACGTTAGCCACTATACTATCTAGTAGGTATTGAGGAACCTCAGAATGCTAACAAATAGTAACGAACGTTGAAACGAACGCCGAACAACAAATCAACGAGCCACGTTAACGAAGAACACTGTCACAGTTGTGCTAATGTATAAACAAAAGGATTAAATTCATTAAAGTTTCCACCAAAGTAACCATAAGGGTTGCAAGTATTGTAACACTTGTTATGCCGTTATCGATATACTACGCCGTTAGCCTTAGACTAAGTTTTAGGTCATTTATGTAAAATATCCTAAGCCTATGCTTAGTGTATGTTACTGAGACAACCGCACAAAACTGTTCCTGTTTCTAACGTTACAACGTAACGTCCCTAAGGGTTACCTGGGCAAAACAAATTGAATTCCAGCTATATAATAATACGTTTTGATGCATCAAAAATTTCCGCAGTGTAAAATCTGCAATAATTAAACTATTTGTTAGGTTCCTAGGAATTTAAGCTTTCTACCGCAATATATTTTCGACCTTATTATACAGAATTAACCTAGATTTATGCAGTTATTATTTTTTGTCAAAAATTGTGTTTCCATGATAAAACGGTATTTTGTGAGTCAAACACTACATCCGAACGGTACAAGTAATGCTATAACAATGAAGATTTTACTGTTTGAAAAAGCCTTGGAGATTGTGCTTTTTAATAAATATGAAAATTTCTAAACGAAAAGACATTTCTTCATTTCCATTTGGCACCTACTGAAGCAAATGCACGGTCATAAAACTATTCCAATTTTTATCTTACACATTCTAATTACATATAATTATCACAAAGGGAATCATACTGCGTCTGTATGTTCATATAATTATCATTAAAATATTCCTATATTCGCGTAATTATTCATAATACTTTAAATAATATAGTAACTACCTAAAATAATTTTTCTTAATGATTTAAAAAAATAGTTGTATTACACTCAAACGGCTAGAGATTAAAGCTCGCTGCTTTGGAAGATTACGGCAAGATTATTATACCCGCAAGCAAACCAGTCCCTAAAGCGTACTCGATAAGCCGAAACATACTATTTTACTTTTGTACTGTTGGAACAAATCAATATCTCTTCTGATAATTTTATAAGATATTCCAAAGACCTCATTTGGATTTATAAAAAGATCATTACGTTTCCTTCTAATTACTGTCTCTAGGCGATGATGTGTGAGCCAGAATTCATTCAATGCCGCAGATTTCTTACGGAGTTTGTTGGGATGCAAAAACATTTCGAGTCTGGGGATGCGAAATTGGGATTTTAGCCTGGGAGTATGACCAAAGAACAGCTATACTAAAGGGTTTGGCATCCAAGGTTAATCTTTAGTGGTGGCATCTGCCTAACTACCATCCTCTCTCCCTCCTCCCGAGATCTGCACCTATGAATATATAATCTTAAAGCTGAAGAAATACTGTAAAAACTGGAACCCAAAACCCAACAAAAAACATTAGCCACGAACGTCATTGAACTATTACATTGCATATGTGTCGTAAAATATACATTCTAAAATATGTTAATTAAGAAAATTCAATTAGCGATGTATTTACTTTGGCAAAAGCTAAAGATTAAAGACAAAACTTTTTCCGGTTGCACAAAGGCAACAAATTTCATTTATATAATGGAAAATGACCAAGATATATTGTCGTGGGAGTCCATTGCTTTAGTCGTAGTTCCTAGACACTAGCGGGTCAGACTTGTCGAAGTAATGACATCAGTGAAGGGGTGCCAGTTTCGAGATTGTTGAAACTTTGTTAACCGTCTGAGAAAAGCTCGTTCACATTTTATATTTGCGAGAGGAGCACGGGACTAGTCTTGCCGAGCAAAATATGGACACTGAAGCTTCGACCAGGCTTCCAAGTGCAACTTAACTTCTAGGCGCCCCTACCTGGAGCACCGTGGACTTAGTCTGTTGCCGAGCAAAATTATGTGACACTGAGGCTTCGACCAGTGCTTAGAGATTGTTGAAACTTTGTTAACTGTCTGAGCAAGCTCGTACCCATTTTATAGCTGCGAGGACCGGGGGGAAATCAATGGGCGCCAGGGAGATGGTGCAACTGACGCGAGAAGCCGACCCATTATAGCTGCGAGGACCTGGAGCACCGGGACTTAGCTGTTGCCGATCAAAATGATGCGGTATAGGCTTAAAATTAGGCTAGAGAGAAACAACCGCAGAAGCCCGCGAGGACCTGGAGCACCGTGGACTTAGTCTGTTGCCGAGCAAAATTATGTGACACTGAGGCTTCGACCAACGCTACCTCACGACTGTGAGTCGTGCGTCAGCCTATGGTACTAGCGAAAACATCCTACACTGATGTACACTTTGTGTTATATTCTCCTCGACAACTCTGCAATGTTTAGCGTTTCCCCCGCTTAGTGGCTCACTGAGAAATAAGAAAACTCCACGAAACCATACTCGATATGCGATGGAGCCTCACGAAATTTTTTATGCCTTTCTCAATACTTTGAAGACAGTTTATTCGTTCGAATTGCCTGAATTTCTTCTAAATTGATCGATCTATATCACAACACTACTCTTCTTTTTTAAAACGAAATTATTGTTCGTAAACACTTGTTTACAATATTGTATTGTTCGAAGAGTATTCGCATATGGATTATGCCACAACTTTAGATTCGTATAGCTGATTCGTTTAAATCCGTCGGCTTAGATGGTAGGCGGTTTCGGCACAGAGAACGGTACACGGAGTGGTGGGGTAGATAGGTCAGGGTATAACCAAAAATCTCCATTCTCTCCAATTTTTGTTTATAGTTTTTCTAAAATTTTTCAATTTTCTAAATAGTTCTCTTGTAATTTTGCTCACAATTGTTAAAATTTTCCGCGCACCATTTTGTATGTGGAAGAAGCTAACTGGACGCTCCACAGGGAAAAATGTTACGTCGTGGGCTTTGACCTGTGGGCCCAGCTCCAAATCTATGGAGAACTGTAAATGCCTGGGAGGAATTTCCCGGCTTTACCTGGGAAGGATTATCACTATCATGGTCAACAGGAGGTTTTACGATTACATTTTTTTGGTATTTGTCAAGCAATTGCTTCTACACCGTTTATTCCGATGTATACTTATTGTATAATCACTGAAAATGAGTGTTTCTGTACTATATTTTACTTAGGATTTTGTCATGAATGTAGTGAAAATATAAGCAGTAATATTGAGTTTTGTTATAACCGTTTCTTTATGGCGATCATTTTGGTGTGACCTGAAAACACTTGGAGGTGCTGGATGGTGGACCTAGGGGAACTAAAGATTTAGTTAGGGTTATGACCTGGGAAGCGCCGATGTCCTGAAAAGCTCGAAGATCCTGCGGTGGGACTATGCGGAGTGACCAGGGTATGTTCGTGTCCTGAGAAGTTGTAGTAAGTAAGGTTTAGAGGTGCAACCCACTACCCGCTATGGATATGTATGACCTTGGCTATTCTTGGGCCAAGACAGTTCGTCATCTCAACACCGCTGCCGATGCACAAATTGCGATGCGACCTTTTAGATATCACGATTTGCAATTTCAGAACATGTAGATGGTGCTTGCGGTCACAATTTTCCGATTCAATGTCGAAATTTGCTGACCGACTACACGCTAGAAGCTAGTTTAACATGGTTTCTATAGCACACCTTTATGCACAAAAGCCTTACCATGTCATTTGGTAAGCATGGGATACTGTGCAAAATGAAGAAATGTGCGCTCGCCCAAGGTGTTTTCGTACATCACAACGCCGTTCTTCGTGTTGGCTTAGCTCCGAATATTCATTGCAGAAACCTGGATGAGACAGTGAATGTGTACCGTAATATACAATACATTGTTTTCCAACGGTATATCAGCGAATATCATACATGGCGCCAGGGGATTAGGGGTAAACCCCCTGAGGTCCAAACTCCCCCCCCCCCGAGGCCGGACCCCTACGGGGGGAGCGGACCACAAAGCCCCCGCCTCGACCATCGAGGCCGGACCCTAGTGCAGAAACTGAACTCAAAGGCGAAAAATATGACTGCTAGGACCAAAAACAGGTGCTCACGACCAACCCCCCCCTAGGAAAATTTGGCCGGCCAGGGGGGTTACCATCCCCCCAGGATGGCCACGACCACCCCCTCCCGCCGTGGTGGGCCTCTATCTCCCCGGCATGACCGACCGCCTCCATGTATGGCGAAGATCCATGGCTAACCTCCATAGAACATAGTTTTTGGTGTAAGTAAAAATTGTGTTTTATAAAAATATATATTTAGAAGACAAAAAGTTCAAATAAATAAACTATCGGTAACTATTTTGACATGACGATGTGTAATATCTGATAGATCTTTACCAACAACGACATTATGATATAATAATATAATGAGAGTTAACGACATTTTAAAAGTTAAGAGTTATGAAATTTTCTAAAACCTGCGGTAGTATTCAAAGTGCTGATTTATTTCAAAACTTTACCACAGTCAGGCTCCCAACTATAACTAACCGGATCCAAAGAAAAAATTGGGCCAATTAAACTCGGAAAATTTTAATACAATGGGCCATATATGTCTCATGAATGATAGTCGTCTCACGAATATAACTTTGGAGCGCAGCTTTCCATTTAAACGCAATTGTGTCAAAGTAAAAATATTCGTGCGACCCATACATGTTTAAGGTCTGAAATCGGCGAAGTGAAGTAGCAGGGCTAAAGGGAGGGAGAGCGGCCGGGCTTCGGCTTCTCTGCTTCATCAGCCGGTCGGCGTGAGGAAGGAAGGGAAGATCTTGCCACCTGCCAGGAGCCAGCCGCAGGGGCTCCAACGCTTCAGAGGTGAGGTTAACCCCCTACTCCCCTATCAGAATCTGCGGTGAGTTGACAAATCTCCGACGGATTAAAAGCACGCTGAAATCGCAGAGTCGCCTGAAACATGGCACAGCGATTGCTCCGTATTTATTGAACATTACCGCTCGGAATCTATCCATTGTACTCTCTTTCTAAATTCTCTCTGAACGCCTATATATAACAACAGACACGCAGAAATCATTTCAGAATTTATTTCTCTTAATCTGCGTTGACCTGTTCAAAGCCTGTTCCCTAAAATTTGAGCTTAAATTTAAAAGAGTTTTTTTAATTTTAACATGTGAGTACTGTTCAAACTTTTGCAGCTTATTATTTAAGCCAATCAGGATCAAAACAGATATTTTGATACAATTTGAACCCAAAATTTTTAACAAAACATATCAAAAATACTAAAACATTAGGATTTGCCATATTTTTCTATTACAAATTACAGTGAAATTTTGATCGAATTTTGACAAAAAATTTGATGAAATATTGAAAAATTTTGAGCCCAAATTTTGTGTTAAAACTTTGAACGTGCGATCGCACCTTAAATCACTGAATGTTGAGTATGTATATTACTTATTTTAGACATAATTTGGCGCAACTTTCATAGTTCGGTATTGACAGCGTCGATTGTGTCATTAACTTTCATGAATTATATATACCTGGATAAAATATATGATCTGTTTGCAGCCGAATACCAAAAAACACGTTCAAACATTATATCCGAGGCAACATGCAATCATTTTATGGAACTACAGAGTTGAGATGTATTTGCAACGCCTTTGTCATTCCTCGTCGAAATTTAGGATGTATGTGACAACCTGAACTGGAATCTTTCTCGTGACAGTGTGATTCTGCACATTCCGATGGCTGATAATAAAGAGTAACTCTGTTGTTATTCGTAGTACGTCGATTCTAGTCGTTCGACATCGATGTTAACCGTAATTCCACGTACCTTATGTGAAATGTCTGTTTAGCTAACATATGGTTAGAATATTGCCGAAATTATGAAGTAAAATGTACGTGTTTAACGAAATTTGAAATTTAGGATGTATGTGACAGCCTGAACTGGAATCTTTCTCGTGACAGTGTGATTCTGCACATTCCGATGGCTGATAATAAAGAGTAACTCTGTTGTTATTCGTAGTACGTCGATTCTAGTCGTTCGACATCGATGTTAACCGTAATTCCACGTACCTTATGTGAAATGTCTGTTTAGCTAACATATGGTTAGAATATTGCCGAAATTATGAAGTAAAATGTACGTGTTTAACGAAATTTGAAATTTAGGATGTATGTGACAGCCTGAACTGGAATCTTTCTCGTGACAGTGTGATTCCGCACATTCCGCTGGCCGATAATAAAGAGTACCTCTGTTGTTATTCGTAGTACGTCTATTCTAGTCGTTCGACATCGATGTTAACCGTAATTCCACGTACCTTATGTGAAATGTCTGTTTAGCTAACATATGGTTAGAATATTGCCGAAATTATGAAGTAAAATGTACGTGTTTAACGAAATTTGAAATTTATGATGTATGTGACAGCCTGAACTGGAATCTTTCTCGTGACAGTGTGATTCTGCACATTCCGATGGCTGATAATAAAGAGTAACTCTGTTGTTATTCGTAGTACGTCGATTCTAGTCGTTCGACATCGATGTTAACCGTAATTCCACGTACCTTATGTGAAATGTCTGTTTAGCTAACATATGGTTAGAATATTGCCGAAATTATGAAGTAAAATGTACGTGTTTAACGAAATTTGAAATTTATGATGTATGTGACAGCCTGAACTGGAATCTTTCTCGTGACAGTGTGATTCCGCACATTCCGCTGGCCGATAATAAAGAGTACCTCTGTTGTTATTCGTAGTACGTCTATTCTAGTCGTTCGACATCGATGTTAACCGTAATTCCACGTACCTTATGTGAAATGTCTGTTTAGCTAACATATGGTTAGAATATTGCCGAAATTATGAAGTAAAATGTACGTGTTTAACGAAATTTGAAATTTATGATGTATGTGACAGCCTGAACTGGAATCTTTCTAGTGACAGTGTGATTCCGCACATTCCGCTGGCCGATAATAAAGAGTACCTCTGTTGCCATTCGCAGTACGTCTATTCTAGTCGTTCGACATCGATGTTAGCCGTAATTCCACGTACCTTATGTGAAATGTCTGTTTAGCTAACATATGGTTAGAATATTGCCGAAATTATGAAGTAAAATGTATGTATTTAAGGAAATTTGAAATTTATGATGTATGTGACAGCCTGAACTGGAATCTTTCTCGTGACAGTGTGATTCCGCACATTCCGATGGCTGATAATAAAGAGTAACTCTGTTGTTATTCGTAGTACGTCGATTCTAGTCGTTCGACATCGATGTTAACCGTAATTCCACGTACCTTATGTGAAATGTCTGTTTAGCTAACATATGGTTAGAATATTGCCGAAATTATGAAGTAAAATGTACGTGTTTAACGAAATTTGAAATTTATGATGTATGTGACAGCCTGAACTGGAATCTTTCTCGTGACAGTGTGATTCCGCACATTCCGCTGGCCGATAATAAAGAGTACCTCTGTTGTTATTCGTAGTACGTCTATTCTAGTCGTTCGACATCGATGTTAACCGTAATTCCACGTACCTTATGTGAAATGTCTGTTCAGCTAACATATGGTTAGAATATTGACGAAATTATGAAGTAAAATGTACGTGTTTAACGAAATTTGAAATTTATGATGTATGTGACAGCCTGAACTGGTATCTTTCTCGTGACAGTGTGATTCCGCACATTCCGCTGGCCGATAATAAAGAGTACCTCTGTTGTTATTCGCAGTACGTCAATTCTAGTCGTTCGACATCGATGTTAACCGTAATTCCACGTACCTTATGTGAAATGTCTGTTTAGCTAACATATGGTTAGAATATTGACGAAATTATGAAGTAAAATGTATGTGTTTAACGAAATTTGAAATTTAGGATGTATGTGACAGCCTGAACTGGAACCTTTCTCGTGACAGTGTGATTCCGCACATTCCGCTGGCCGATAATAAAGTGTACCTCTGTTGTTATTCGCAGTACGTCAATTCTAGTCGTTCGACATCGATGTTAACCGTAATTCCACGTACCTTATGTGAAATGTCTGTTTAGCTAACATATGGTTAGAATATTGCCGAAATTATGAAGTAAAATGTACGTGTTTAACGAAATTTGAAATTTATGATGTATGTGACAGCCTGAACTGGAATCTTTCTCGTGACAGTGTGATTCCGCACATTCCGCTGGCCGATAATAAAGAGTACCTCTGTTGTTATTCGTAGTACGTCTATTCTAGTCGTTCGACATCGATGTTAACCGTAATTCCACGTACCTTATGTGAAATGTCTGTTTAGCTAACATATGGTTAGAATATTGCCGAAATTATGAAGTAAAATGTACGTGTTTAACGAAATTTGAAATTTATGATGTATGTGACAGCCTGAACTGGAATCTTTCTCGTGACAGTGTGATTCCGCACATTCCGCTGGCCGATAATAAAGAGTACCTCTGTTGTTATTCGCAGTACGTCAATTCTAGTCGTTCGACATCGATGTTAACCGTAATTCCACGTACCTTATGTGAAATGTCTGTTTAGCTAACATATGGTTAGAATATTGCCGAAATTATGAAGTAAAATGTACGTGTTTAACGAAATTTGAAATTTATGATGTATGTGACAGCCTGAACTGGAATCTTTCTCGTGACAGTGTGATTCCGCACATTCCGCTGGCCGATAATAAAGAGTACCTCTGTTGTTATTCGTAGTACGTCTATTCTAGTCGTTCGACATCGATGTTAACCGTAATTCCACGTACCTTATGTGAAATGTCTGTTTAGCTAACATATGGTTAGAATATTGCCGAAATTATGAAGTAAAATGTACGTGTTTAACGAAATTTGAAATTTATGATGTATGTGACAGCCTGAACTGGAATCTTTCTCGTGACAGTGTGATTCCGCACATTCCGATGGCTGATAATAAAGAGTACCTCTGTTGTTATTCGTAGTACGTCTATTCTAGTCGTTCGACATCGATGTTAACCGTAATTCCACGTACCTTATGTGAAATGTCTGTTTAGCTAACATATGGTTAGAATATTGCCGAAATTATGAAGTAAAATGTACGTGTTTAACGAAATTTGAAATTTATGATGTATGTGACAGCCTGAACTGGAATCTTTCTCGTGACAGTGTGATTCCGCACATTCCGCTGGCCGATAATAAAGAGTACCTCTGTTGTTATTCGTAGTACGTCTATTCTAGTCGTTCGACATCGATGTTAACCGTAATTCCACGTACCTTGTGTGAAATGTCTGTTTAGCTAACATATGGTTAGAATATTGACGAGATTATGAAGTAAAATGTATGTGTTTAACGAAATTTGAAATTTAGGATGTATGTGACAACCTGAACTGGAATCTTTCTCGTGACAGTGTGATTCCGCACATTCCGATGGCTGATAATAAAGAGTAACTCTGTTGTTATTCGTAGTACGTCGATTCTAGTCGTTCGACATCGATGTTAACCGTAATTCCACGTACCTTATGTGAAATGTCTGTTTAGCTAACATATGGTTAGAATATTGACGAAATTATGAAGTAAAATGTATGTGTTTAACGAAATTTGAAATTTAGGATGTATGTGACAGCCTGAACTGGAATCTTTCTCGTGACAGTGTGATTCCGCACATTCCGCTGGCCGATAATAAAGAGTACCTCTGTTGTTATTCGCAGTACGTCAATTCTAGTCGTTCGACATCGATGTTAACCGTAATTCCACGTACCTTATGTGAAATGTCTGTTCAGCTAACATATGGTTAGAATATTGACGAAATTATGAAGTAAAATGTACGTGTTTAACGAAATTTGAAATTTATGATGTATGTGACAGCCTGAACTGGTATCTTTCTCGTGACAGTGTGATTCCGCACATTCCGCTGGCCGATAATAAAGAGTACCTCTGTTGTTATTCGCAGTACGTCAATTCTAGTCGTTCGACATCGA
>JASANE010024541.1:0-21382 GCA_030248225.1 Trileptium ribeirensis
TGTAACAGGCTCGTTCCGGCCCGTTACGGTTATTTTTCATGATTTCGGCGTCAAAAGTGCTTAAACGTACCTCAAATCGTACCAGACAGAGTTTAAGGAAACAAAGCCTTCATGTGTCGCAGGGTGCCATGGTTATTGATAAATGTGTTGTTTACCGTTATATGTTCTGCCTTTGCTAATTTCATGTGGTTTGAGTAACCTTTGCCATTGAATGATCGATCGTATATCAATAATCCTTGTCATTGCATGATTTGTCGTATAGTTGTATAGGGGGACAGGCTCATGTGAGCCCAGAGGAAATTCAATCTAGGTAGCCGTATGAACTCAGAGTGATAATGAACGCAGGAGAATGCTTAATTAGTCGGGATCGGCAACTCGAACGGAACTCGACAACTAACCCCGATTCCCCTATTGGAATTTCAAAATTTAGACCGTCCGGGAATAGGAGGCCTTTGACAATCTAAGGGGAAGGGAAGTGATCAGAATCAAGACCATCAAGTTTACCTGGTTTGAGCGAACCATAGCTTAATGGTCACCAAAGTAAGCTGAAGCAAATGGGTTACGGTAGTTTCCGATTATTCGGAAATAACGGACCTCGGGCCTGTTTATCGGCCCGTAACCGTC
Source organism: Trileptium ribeirensis (assembly GCA_030248225.1). Taxonomy (NCBI): domain Eukaryota; kingdom Metazoa; phylum Nematoda; class Enoplea; order Enoplida; family Thoracostomopsidae; genus Trileptium; species Trileptium ribeirensis. The sequence goes on from JASANE010024541.1 coordinate 625, forward strand.
CAACGGTTCAGATTTACCGGAAATGCCCCGAGTACTTTTCGGTAGAGAATTTTCTGGGCTCTCGAACGAGCCCAAGACATCGCAAATCGCTGGAGGATTTCACGAGATACCCTGGGGACAAATAGGCAAACATTCAATCAACAGCCAATACTTACGCTAGGTTTGGTTGGTGACCATGGTCCCGAATGGACCTGATATAGGCATATATGAATATATAGTTATGTATATATATGTAGATATGTGTGTGCTGCCTGATCTTTGTGCCTCGGTATACCTATTTTCCCGCCCCCACCGTATCAAAACTTTTATTTTTATAACATCCGTTGACGCCCTAAATTGCCTGACCCGCACCCTAACAACTGGTTTTTCTGGTGACCATCGGATCATTGATTGAAAGTATGCGTGTTTCTAAGTAGTGTACCCATTCAGGCATCTGACGAGACCAGGCGGGTCTCGATCCGACCAGTCCTCCCGCTGCCATATAACTTACTTCCGTGTTTCATAATGTACCACGAAAATTCAACATAAAATTCCTTCGGTTTGTACCAACTCCGTATTTGACCACAGACCCTAAACGTGCCCATGCGACCCCTCATTTTATTTGTCTGCTCCTGGCGAGCACAACGATATCCGGCGGGTCTTTGTCCGCCTTCGCGTTAGCCTCTTATGACCGATAATTTGCCCCCCCAAATTGGCATACCGACTGTAAGTGGGTACAGACCGACCGAAAATTTAACCCCAACTCAAAGGTAGGCATAAGGCCCCTCATTGCATTCGCCTCGTCGAGACATCTTCAACGATGCCCGGCGGGTCCCCATCTGCCGCCCCGTTAACTCGGGAGAGCCGAAAACGCGCCCCCACTTTTTGCCAAAACTCTCTTTAACGGCTTTCGACCGTCGTGATTTTAGTGCACCCATACCCGCTGCCGTTAAGGTAGGGAAAACACCCCTCGTTTGAATCGCCTTTTCAAGGCGAGCTCAACGATGCCCGGCGGGCGTCGCTCCGCCCAACCGTTAGAGCGGGAGAGCCCGCTGAAACCCCGTATGCTAATATATGTCAGAACCCAAAATTGGGTCCTGACCCGCCACTGCGTCTAACCCCCTCGTGTTTGGTATCATTCGGCCCCGTTTTTCGTCCTGGGACCGAATCTCGCCCCAGCTCCTCGGAATGCCCTCAGGAACCCCCTGTCCCGACACCCTTCCCGTGCCTTTCTTTTCGTTCTTCTTTTTCCTTTTCCACTCTCCTTAACCGACTTCTTTTGGTCGGTTGTCGTCGTTGCCGTCGCCGTGTGTGTGTGTGTGTGTACGTGTGTGTATGTGTTGTTGTTGTTGTTGTTGTTGTTGTTGTTGTTGTGGTTGTTGTGCTGTTGTGTTGATGTTGTTATTGTCGTTGTTGTGGTTCTGCGTGTTTCTAGTGTGAACTTGAGCGACCTTTCTGTCGCTCAGGTCGCCTGTGTGTCTCATGTGTAATGTGTGCTCATGAGTATTGTATGTATATGTGTTTGTGGATACAGATACATGTATGTATGTAAATATATATATATATATATATATATATAATATGTAAAAGGACACAAAAAACAGGACAGACGAGGACGGACATGTAAAATTGTCTTAAATATCTACGTTTTACGGACGGACTGGACGCATAGGAATAGGACTGACGGGGGGTAGGTTTAGGGCCCTCCCACGAGCTCCGGGAGTTCCTGAATAGGACCCCGGATAGTTCAGAGAATACGTAGGAATGTGCTGCGTCCCAGGTCGCGAAATCAGCTCATTCCCGTCTTAGGTTTCCCCCCCTTCGGGACGTCTAAAGACGTCCTGTCGGGATATTTGAAAAGCTATTAGCGTGGAATGCTAGGAATGTTTGGCTTTATCTTGTAAGCCAACATATAAACGTGCAATGTTAGCACGTTTATCTATGGAGAGGGCGACAAAATTTAGCCCCAGATGCCCTCCAAATAAGCTTAATTAAGTGATGGATGAGGCAGCTAACTCGCTAAATAGCAGAAATTTGGCTTTAAATCGGCGAGTTAGCTGGGGGAAATTTGATGGATGAGGACCAGATCACCGAGAAGACATATCCAAGCTTATTCCAAGTACTTTATAACGGGAAAAGATTTAAAATTTTGAAATTTGATGGGTGACCCAACCATTTTTGTAGAACAGTTGGGGTTTTAACAGTCGATTTAGGATTAAGTAATGAGCTTAAGTGATCTGAGTAATGATCTCCAAATATATTCTTGACATAACTTTTGGAGGTTACATCAGAGTTTCAGCTAAGAAAGCACAGATGGTCGACCTCCGAGTATTCGGAGGGTTCAAGTTTGATGTCGGCGATTTCGATTGAAGCCGACTCTCTCTAACGGGGTCCCAGGGTTTACGATAGCTGTCAAAATCAGAATTTGGGGAATTTTTCGATTGGGCGCCCGGGTTTGACCTCGAAAAAGTGGGCGTCAAAAGAACGTCGCCGATTGGATGGCGACAAAATCGCCATGCTTCAACACAGCAGAAAATTTTGAAGCGACGACCACCGCGTCGTCTCTTGGAATCAGTTCGACTTCGGCAGCGCGGAGTTCGGTCGACTTTACTGACCGGCTCCGACGCAATAATTATTGTAGTTTGTTTCGCAGTTCACCTTGCTCTTTCGTGCTTTTCTTTTTGTTTTACGCTTGGAATGGGATTCGACCGATGGAGGACCCGCGTAGACATCTTCCGTCTCGCGGAAGGGGACTAGCAATAGCTGTCCCGGACCGAAGGTTGTAAGTCATGAGAACTAGGTGCATGGGGGTTTATTTTCCCCAGAGTGAAATGTAACAGACCGTCAAAACTTAGTACACAGTAGCACGATCTAACACCTCGTAGGTTGACATGACGGCCGTCGTCGGACGTCTCAATTTTCACTCCGATTTGCTACATATTTACAAGTTTCTTGACAAACCTCCTCAGGTCGAGATCCGTTTGAGCAGTTTGAACGATAGCACGGGGATTGCTGAATTGTGAACACACCAGTCGAAGTCACTCTGATTCCCCGTGGTCATAGGTAAGACAAATCACTAATGGACGCCTCTCGTCCATGTTTTTCATGACTTCTCGCTTTTGAGTTAGGGCTGTCGAATTTTCCTGAGCTGACCACGGTAAAACTTTACCACGAAAGCATAAGGATTCGCTTGTTCGCTTGTTTCTGATTAGGCTTATGGTTTACAAAATTACAGTTTAGTAGACCGTTCGATGCTCATGCCGCTGCTTGAGCTCGGACTGACGTTGCAGTTAGGGACGGAGGATTAGCCTCTGTCGGGCTTTAGAAAGCCCTAAAATTTATCTTGTCAGTTGAGTTAAGAAAATTTGATGAAATACAAAAGACTGAACAAATTCTAGGCGACTTCAGCGTGAGCATAAGGTATTGGCACTCCGCAAGGAGCGAGTTTAATACGGCGTTCACTCGATTTTGCTCGTTTTTGATGTGTTTACCATTAAGACGGCTAATACCAGCCTCGTATAAGGACCAACTGCTGACTCCGCGAGTCCACGACACAACTCTCTATGTGATCGCCCCATCAGGCTTACTTCGAAATCGGCTTGGCCCGACTATTAGGTTTACGAGCGTTCAGCATGAGGAGCAGGCGTGGTTAATGCTTAACGGTAGGACGTAGAACGCCACCTGCTTCCAAAATAAATCGACGGCACGGCCAGGTTCCAAATTCGGCTACTTAAAACACTCTCAAAGGCACGTTAGGGTGCTTAATGTTCAAAATTGAACCATAAAACTCTTTTTTAATAAAGCAAAATTTCGCGACCTCTCGCGATTCGTTTTGACCCCAAACTGAGTGAGTGCAAAACCCCGTTTTCTTTTCATAGCGACTTGATCGCTGAGTTTAGGTGTTTTAGTATTTTTCTCTGGTTGCCCGTTAGGCTATGTACTATGTATGCCCCGATTTAGCTTTTGCACCATTTCTGCCTCTCTCCTTTTTCATTTTCCCTGATTGAGTTTCGGTCCTGCACGGGGATTTTAAGCCCGCTGCAGATATTTCTGTTTTATCCACTCGACTATCGAGTACTGATAAATTTTAATAAAATTTCATTGATAACTCGACTGCACAATTTCGATCGTGCAGTCAAAACACTGTACAATTTCGTTGAGTACAGTGTACTAAGGCAATAGGATAAGTTAGAGAGAGTGAGGACGAAAAGAAAAGGGCAACCAAGAAAACAAAGAAACAAGAGAAAAAAAAGGGCAACAAACCAACCAAAGAAACAACACCCAAAAGAGGGACACGGACGCGTCCTCTGCAGAATACCCACGTTCTCCGACCCGGCCGCGTCGCAGAAACATTTCGCTGCGTCTGGGAACTAATTTCCAGAGCGCCCCGTACCTTCCAGTTTGACACGGAGCACAACCGAGGATGCCAACTCAACCGCGGCCATAGCGCGGCCACGGGACCTCGCTTTAAAACTGTTAGAATAGCGACAATGATCGCCTAGGACATCATCCGACGGCCCGTACATAAGCCTGTGTTGGTAGTTGAAAGGTTACTAACAACCATCCTAATGAATGATCAAAACTGTGTTACCCGCGAGTATAACGTAGTTCACTTGACCCGCCACCACCGAAATCAACCATATTGGTCCCAGCCTGCCGGTTACGAAGTGTTAGGACAAGAAAAATTCTCGGCCCTCGTTTTGGACTGCTGGAAACGCCGAGCCGAAAATAGCATAAATTAATGTACAATCTGGCCTAAGGACAGAACGCTAGGAGAAACTCGGTAGGTCTTTGAGGTAGGATTTACTGGACGCAGACGGCACACTGGACGAGGTTTTTTTTTGTTTGTTGGACGCCCGCATAGACACCTCGCTCATGGTGCGACGATTGTCAGCACCCGAATGTTTGTACAATATTTAATCGTTGATCTTTTATCGTGTTTCAACTTTTATATTAGATGGTTTATTAATGCAATTATGACCAACTTTTGTCGTAGGTCCACGCCTTTCCGCGTACCCCGATCCATGCTCCCAGTTGACTGAAATTATAGGGTAAAAGAGGCGAACTAACATTTCCCCCCGCGCGCTGCTCTAAGAGTGCGGAACGCCCCGTGTTATTAAGAGCGAGTTTCGAAGCATGCCAAAACGCATAACCTGAGTTATAACGGACTTAGTTGAACGCCTCGGTTATAGATTTTGGTCCGGTATTTTTCCGGGAACCTATCCGCTCGTACCGCCTCGCTCCCCGACTGGACGCGGACAAAGGAATGGGTGCGTGCGACTGTTTCACGGTTTCTGCTTGCATAATGCCGCGACTTTTTGTATTTGTTTTGTACAGTATATGACTTGAAATAAAACGTCGAAGATCACCTAGTGTCAATTGTTAGTTATACGTAGCGTAATAAAGACGTCCGACGGACAGGGCCAACTCTGCGTGTCACAGCTTGATGAGGGCAATATTCCAAGCCCTGACACGTGCAGTTCGCCCCCAGTATTTGTATTTGGAAATGACAGAATTGTTGCGAGGAGGTTCCTTATAATTTGGCAATCGAATTCGCTCGTGAAATTAGTGTTCGCAACTAGAGACAAAAAAATAAAAAAATTTTTATTCGGAAAACTGTTATCCAGGAAACGGAGAAATAAGTTATCAGGATACTGAGTAGATAATCCGACGTTAAACTTTCAGGGGCTGTCGGAACCCTGTGGGGGCCATATGGCTACGACAGACAAAGTGTTCGGTTAAGAATAACGCGGCAAAACAAAAAAAAAATTTTTACCTAACAAAATCAAACTTATCACGCATTTTACTTTAGGTCATGCTGGACAGAACAACTTCCATTAGATTGAGATAGGGAACATTGGTTTGACATTATGACCTGTGAGCAGGTTTCGGTGTCAACCTCCCTGGGGGACCTCAGCAATCATACCCAGATACTAGACACGTGCGCAACCAATCGGGCGGGGTCCGAACACACCCCGTGAAGCGCGCCTGCGGCCTGCTAAGCTCCGTAACTTCTTGGGTCTGACCAAGAAAAGTGGCTAAAATAGAAAACTTAGGGTCCGCCCTCGAGGTTACGATAGCCGGGGTCGTATGGGCATGGTGTTAGGAAGTTGCGCCATGCAGCTGCGTCACCGTTATTACATCTTCAGGGAATGACGTCGTCAACAAAAAAGCTTTCCACAAATTTATGGCCGTACATGCACATTTAGCAACACACAGGGGAAATTTGCGCAAGGTGTTGCACTAAGGTCCTACTTCGAAACTCGTCGAGGAGCCGCCAAGCCCCCCTTCGGGGGGAGGGGGCGGGTCGGACCTCAGGGGGGTTACCCCCTACCCCCCTGCCGGCATGTATGGCTTTAACTCTTGCATCAACAACCTGGAAAGATGAGCAAATCAGAAGATTGGCCTTACTCGATTTGCGGTTGCTGCCCGTACGTCATCGGTAATCACTCCCCTCTATAATTATCAGCCTTCATCAAATACTATTTGGATTCGCCTCGGTTGTCTGGTCGCCGTCCTATTCCCCATTGATCGATCAACTCGAAGCTGTCGAGTCTCGCTGTCTTAGGCTGGCACAAGACTACGATCCCGCCTATTTTCTACTCTTGCCCAGAAAAGAGAAACCATAAATTTAGTATACACCTTCAAAGTACTGAATCGGAAGACCGTTCTTCAACCTGATGAACTATTTGTCCAGTAATTCACGGACCGCCTCCACGGCCATAGTATAAAGCTAGGCGCTATGCACGTACCAACGTTCGGCCCATTCCTTCAATTGGAGGGTGACTTCCAGTATTATAACCACGTTTAAACATCGTCTTAGACGCCCGCCAAAGTGTCACTGTTACATATGGTACTAAGTCAATAAAAGGCAAGTATAGTTGTATGATTTATATTTACCTAGCTAAATTGTATACCTCATATTGCATATTAGCCAGTATAGTCATAGGTGTCTGGAGATTAATTGTCGGGGTTTACTAGGCTACCAGTGGTCCCGGGCTTAATTTTTGGGCTCAAAAATCCTTTATCACTAAATCCTTTATTAAATGGGTCCCTAACATTTTGGTTAATCTAATATTTCAAAATTTATAAATTTTAATTTCTATACATAGCTAATTTGCATAAAATCACTTGTTTCACTCACTGTGTCAGGTGTCGAGGAAATCAGTACACGTCGCGGAGATTTGAGCCTCACGGATGTAAGGCGAGAGATTCTGAAAACACTAATACAGCAAATGAGTTATAACGGCAAACGATTAGAAGCGTGCCGCCTCTACTTGAAGGGTGACAAAGATGGCGCGTTAACCACATCACTCGGAAGATTGTCCCGGAAAGGAATAATGCGATGGGAAAAGAAATGACTTCGGATATCCAAGCCAGGAATATCAATTGTTTGTAGCTTGAAATTGTGGCCCCTGGTAAGAGCGCAACCAGGAGAAAAGAGTTTGGCGACGTTCAAATTAACAAGTTCATAGGTCGTTTTGAGCAACAAAGTCCAATTACTGCGCATCCGGCGTGTTTTAAGTGTCTGCAATTCCAGATAATTTAAGCGATCCTCATAATTCCAATGTCTTATTTCAGGGGGCAACTTGGTGGCGTGCCATTGTACCCGCTCAAATGTCTTGATATCTCTATCAAGATATGAGATATGGACACCAGACGGAAACTGCATACTCTAGAAGTGGTCGTATAAGCGACCTATATAATTGTAGCCATATGAATTTAGTACAATGCTGAATCATTCTCCTCATGGTGTTGATTACAACATGCGCTCTTTCAGCAACAGTATTACAGTGGTCGGTAAATTAAAAATTGTTGCAGATCAAGATACCTAAATCGCGTTCTTGTTCCGTCGCGCATAACAAATTTCTCATTAAAGAATATGCAGAATGTGGATTTCCGTGGCCACAATGCATCACTTTACTTTTGTCATCATGAATTGACAAACGCCATTTGTCACAATATTCGCCATTTGCCGGAGTCTGTCAAGATCGAACTGAACATCACCAAAACCAAATTGAGGAGACAATTTGTGAATACGTCTTGCCAATCGCAAGTCAGCGGCAAACTTATAAATAGCATATGAGACATGCTCATCAATATCATTTATAAAAATCAAGAACAAAAGAGGACACAGGACGGATCCTTGAGGGACTCCACTTGTGACACGGCGCCACTGTGACCATGTCCCATTTATGCTGACCAACTGACGACGACCAGACAAATAGCTACGGAACCACATCAGTAAGCTATCCGAAATCCCATACATCTCCAGTTTCGAAAACAATGCTTCATGATTGACCTTGTCAAAGGCCTTTTGAAAATCTATATAAATAACATCTAACCAATCGTTTTGGTCTATACACTGTCTTGCGAAATTTAGATACTCGAGCAGCTGCGTGGTGGTAGATCTTCTAGACACAAACCCGTGTTGTGAGGAATAGATGACATTATTTGTTTCCAGGAATTTTAAGAGCTTATCACGGACAAGGTTTCGAAAACTGCGTACAGCCGATGTCAGACTAATAGGGCGATAGTTTGAGCACTATGCCATATCACCCTTACCTTTATAAATTGGAACAATTTTTGCGTTCTTAAACCCGTCAGGAAAAACACCTACAGAAATTGACAGATTAAACAACTGGTAAGGGCAGCGGCCGAGCAGTTTTTGGTGTTCCACAAGAAATTATTTGTAATGCCGTCACACCCTGGTGAGGCATGGAGCTTAACTTTGGATAGTACTTCCGTCACTTCCTCTTTGGAAAAAGACAGAGATGACAACGTTTGCTCTGATCCCCGGATCATGTCAGGTGCAGCAAAGGTAGTATCATTGAAAACCGACGCAAAGTATAAATTGAAAAGTTCACAATCCTCCTCTGGACACGACGAAAGATCGGAATTATATCGTTTCATGGGACCTATTGGAGTGTGTACTTTCTGACGCTTAGAAGCGTACGCATAAAAAGATTTTGTCCCTATCAATATTAGCAGCCAAACGATACTCATTGTTTATTAACGATTAGTTTACGTGGTAGTTAGCGATGTTAGATTTCTTAATGTAGATTCTCCATGTAGAATCCGAATTCACTCGTTTAAAGCGACGAAAAGTGTTATGTTTTGCCCGCAGTGCGGACCAGCATGGCCCATCGGCCTACATTGGTTTTCGAAGAAGTGCGCCAGTCTTTGGTTTGACAAATATACTAATAGTGTTCTGCAAAAGGCAACAGATTTGGGACCACAGTGTTGACACATCGTTACTGCCAGATACAAACAACCAGTCAATGTTTTCCAAATGCTGATTAATACGACGCCATGGCGCTCGGGCCAATCGAGGGGCCTTTGCCTCCGTCGATCATGATGATACACATAGGGGCTCTGGCGAGGCAAGTTAAATTGTACGCAGTGATGATCAGCTGTTTACAGCGGTGCCAAGATATCTACGAAAGAAACTCCGTTTTCAATGCTGGTAAGCACCAAATCTAAAATGTTCGACCCCCTAGTGCAACGATCTTCGTGTTAAGTAAACCCACCATTTATTATACTATCCATGAACCAATCGTCAGCTGCTGGTCACGAAAAATTTGTCCAGTCAATGTTTGGCATATTAAAATCGCCGCAAAGACAGACGAGCCACTATTTATTTGTTTCCACAATCTGATCTATAATTCTACGAAGAATAGCATCATTTCCTGGTGATGATGATGGCGATCTATAGATACAGCCTAGAAGAATAGTATATTCAGGTGTACACTCAGTTTCACATAATACTATGTCCTCATAATAATAATAATAATGTGAGGTTCCCACCAACCACCCGGCGAAACCAGCTCGGCATTCCTGTGTAAAAACCGGGGTAAAGTACTTTTATATAAAGGTCTTAGATTAAATACTTAGTTGACATTACGCGCTATCGAAGACGATGGATCATGACGACGCATTTTGGGCGACCCTAACAAGTACCATAGTTCCCCCACCGCGTCTACCTGTCCAGTCACACCGGAACAATGAATATTCAGGCACGCGCAATAAACTGTCATCGTCTAACCATGAGGCCCACGTTTCAGTTATAACAACAATATCACAAGAGTTTGCTACAATGAATATTTCGAGTTGATACAACTTGTTCATGATAGATCGGGCATTTAACAAAACACATTTATAACCAACACGTGGCGAACGGCTATCACAACCAATATAATTGTTTATGTTATATAATGAACGATCAGGATCAACACGTAGATCACTTGACATAACATTATAAGTGTTTGAAACGCAGTTGTTTTCAGAGATGTCTACTACATTTCCAGTTATTGATCCACCACTAACGGATCCCCCATTATTTTCCCGGCCCTGCTGGTGTTTGTTCCCGACTCCCCCGTCCCGGGAGGGCCTGTTATTTCCCACGGAGCGTTGATGCTCTCATTTTTCGGGCTGCTTTAAAAGTATTTATTTCAAAAAGGGTTCTATCTGGATTGATGTAGCAATTACGAAATTCCGAAGACTCAGGCAAACCCTGAAGAGCCTTTCCTCCCGATAATACTTTCGACCGATCCCTCTGGTTTTTGACAACTTTAAGCAAGCGAGGGGTCGTCCCCTTTCTACCCAATCCATACATAGTAAGAACATTGGACATATCCACAGAAATTTTACACATTTTCAACAATTCAAGTAATTTACCCGCATCAAATTCCTTTTGCTTGGCTCTAATTTGGCTATTAGGCTCCTTTAGATGGGTTATGATCACATTTGATTTACGACGAGTACGCTCATCAATCTCAACCATTACTTTAGCAGCAATATCGGACATATTACCATTTGTAATTATAACATTATTAACACCGCCGAATTCCTGATCATAGATGTCTGACCCGGTACACGCGGCTATGGTCGCAGGGGATACTACGATCTTGGTTAGCTCATCGCTTTTTTTGCCAAAGATTCCAGCGTATTTTCAAACGGTTTTTGGTTTATTCCAAATTTAGCGAGGCGATCCTCGAGCGTGTTGAGGGTTTCCAGGTCATCATCAATACCAACACGGCAGGTTATGCAGAACCAACGCACACCGGTCTCCTGTTTAGCGGCATCTATGATTAGAGCAGCACCAACCTTACACTTTTTGTGATACAGCTGATGGTATTTGGCGCATTTTATCTTCGCATCGATTTCGGTCACTTCAGCACCACAGGACGGATCAGCACATGTAGAACCATCTTTAGAATAGTCAGATCACGACGTTCGCGTATTATACATTGATATAATTGTATATATATACTGATAAACAGTTACAAGCCTGAATAATGTATAGTTAAACTTACTTTTTAGTTTAGCTTCAGTTTTCGGTTGCTCTCGAACAAGATTTTCAAAAGACTTCAACAGTTTTAAGTAGTGTTTTATCATTTTGTTTATATATTCTACTTATCTAGCTAATCTTCCTTGTTTTTATTTTACGTCATCATAGTGATTATGAGCGGAGTTGTGTTAGAACCGTGTAAGAATATTGACAGAGAGTACTAGCAGCATATCATTCTTATATCTTAGATTTACTTGATGGTGCATTGGGTTCGGGAAAGTGCTTACGCGTAAGGAGGCGTTATTTTTCGGGAGACCTGGCTTTGTCGTGATTTTAATTAGTAATCGTGTAAATGATTGTGCAGCGGATTGGATCAGTTAATAGTGCTGGAATAACCTGTGGCAGAATATAACGGGTGCACACATAAGTATATTAATTCCGGTTAATAATTAATTTAGTAATATTAGCTTCACAGAAAAATACCGCAGAAGTGGCAGTAAGTTTAATAGGAGCGATAGTATGCCAAGTATAATAGGGTTAGTAACGCATTAAAAATCTGCGCAGCAGTCGACCGTTACTGTACAGTTTTAGTAACGTCTGGCAGCTGTCCGGGGTCGGCTTGTTTAACATAACCGGCACAATTAGAGTAAATCTAAGGCCTAGGTTGAGTTAAGTATATACTCGCACAGTGCACCAGCCGTCCAGTAGTGTGCTGTGCCAACCCACAAGGGTTTTAGTAAAGTAATAGATAACCTAGAAATTAGAATCACTATCGCGCAATCATAACCTTAAACACTAGCTGTTATGACTTAAGGTTATGAACTTAGCCCCAAGTACTTGGTAGTTTTAACTTAAATGTGAAGTAATAAATAGGGATCATCGAGCAAAAGGTGAGATAGTGGCCGAAGCGTGTGAAAAGTATAAGGGTCAGACTGTGCAATAGAGTGGAAGAGTCAGACCGTGCAATATTGTGATTTTAATACGGTGATCAAAAATAGTGCCGCAAGTGACAGGGGCTTAATATTAATGAAATAAACATTCTATATACGCGTCTGTTGCCCAATTATCTAAACTCGAGCAATTAGAACCGATCAAGGATCACGCCGCATCGCCAAATATAGGGCACGAGTACCGCTCACGAAAAGAAAGACATGTGCCATACAAAGCGTCCCACCAGCATTCTACTGGCCACACCTCGAACCGCACAATCTTTCGGTGACGGATCCCGTCCCCTTTTATAACCGATAACCGTCATAAGGAAAAGTACCCTCCAACCCCTACCCCTTTAGACAGTTAAAAAACATTAATTGTTGGGGATCCGATAGGCTAGTGTCTGGGGTCTAGTAGGCCACCAGGGGTCACAGGGCCTAATTTTTACAAATTTTGGGTTTAAAAATTTCGGCCCTGCTTGGGTTGGGGGGGGAAATCAGGGAAGGGGCCCACCATCTTTTCAGGTATAGCCCCGTAGTCTCTGGACCTCCAATCATCTCTCACCCCCAAAACCGATCTCTTCGAGATCAGGGTCACCCCTTTTCAGGTATAACCTCCGATATGCTGATTCAACATTCTTTTATTTTCGGATTTTTGGGGGATATGGAGGCTTTTCTGGCAATTTTTTTCCTAAAGCTTGGCTTTAAGATTCTTCCACCCTAACCCCCTGGGGGGTAATTTTTCCCGCTCTTTCCAATGGAGAGGTTTCAGGGCTCTATCTCTTAAGGGGGCTTCAGCAAGGGGCCCTAATTTCAGGGGTCAGAATTTTTTAAAAAATGTGGATTTTGGTTTTTTTTACATTTTTGACCATAACTTTTTATTGGATGGACCGATTTGGCTCAAGTTTGGAAATAGAAGATCCCATGCGCTATCGAACAGTGTATGGTACGAATCCGTAGGTAGTCAGGGTAACGGCGTATGGAGCCCGATACTGGCAATGCAAGCGAAAACTGATATTTTTAAATGAAATTCTTATGCGTTTAAATGGATGGATTTTTGGCATTGGTCATATCGTGATTAGGTTTAGTGGGAGAACAGTTTAGTACGGGGGGTTCGGGGGCGGAGCCCCCCGGCTTAGGATTAGTCTAAGGCTCAGGCTTAGTCTAAGACTTAGGCTTAGTCTAAGGCTTAGGCTTAGTCCAAGGCTCAGGCTTAGTCTAAGACTTAGGCTTAGGCTTAGTCTAAGGCTCAGGCTTAGTCTAAGACTTAGGCTTAGTCTAACATTTATATTGCAACGTAAATTATAGCAACTTACAATTAAAAAGGATGTTGATCGCGAATTTGGCCCACTACAGCTCCGAGGATGTTGTGGGAGAAACGGCGGCGCCACTGAAACTCGATAAAAGTACGGTGGAACAATGTGTTGGGTATGCCTTGTCGACGCCTCATGAAGTTCTTAAGGGTTCCCCAGAGGCCATCGATGTTCTGGTTGTGGGCATGGACGTTGTCTGGGTTAACGAACTGGCGGTTGTGATGATTGACCGTTGCATGAAGATATGGCTGCGGATGGGGTAAGCGACGGAGACCTTGGACATAAGTTTGGTAACTGTCCGTGATGACGCGTGTGTCGGGCCGTATATGTTGCTGGATAAGGTGATGGTTTTTCAGCCATAACTAGCTAAAGAGTGAAAATATCATGATAAATAAGGCACGCTTGAATTTGTCTCGTCATTCTGCGTGTATCTATGCTACTTATGTCTGTCTATTTTGCTCATAAAAATTTTTTCCCGATTTTTCAACGTACCGGGTCCCCCTTAGTACTGAGGGCAAAATTTGAAAAATTTCAAAGTTGTTGGAATATGGTCAAATTTGGTACCGTTGAACTCGGCTCGTCGAGCTGAGTCGAATGGTACCAAAATCATCGCTGTACGACGATTCCCTTATTTCCCCCCCCCAACCCAAGGAGTGCCAAAATTTCTTTTTCACAAAAGTCTTTATTATACGGGTCCCTGAAATTTTAGTTTTATTGTTTTTGTCCTAACTTAATGTGCATAAAATGCATTATTTTTCTCTATTAGCTAAGCCTATGTTAAGGTAAATTTAGTTTTAGTTCGGCAGATCTCGAACTTGTAAAATTGCTCACGTTTTGTGTATTAATTATTATATTTGGTGTTTTTAACAATTGGTTACCTAGCTAACGGAATATGTCAGCGTTCCCTTGTTAATAATGACGGTTTTTGTCGAGTCGTGTAGTTGATAATCGCAGTTCATATCCCTCGCTCCCCTTCCTTCCTTTTCTTCCAATGTTTCTTTGTTTTCGCGTTTTCTTCCTTGTTTTCGTGCTAATTTGCATAATTAGCACTCATTTATGTATTTAGCTAACATATGTTAGCTTCAGGGAGTAACCGGAATTCCGGTTCCGGCGAAAATCGTGTTCCGGTTGCGGTCCGGCAAAGGACAAAAACCATACCTGAACCGGAATTCCGGTTTAAGAATTTTGTTTGAAATTTTCCACGTTTTTTGCTTCATCCTGTAATCCAAACATATGTAATATATATTGTACAATGATTAAGCTCCAATACAACCAAGCAAAAGAAAGATTAACTAACCAATTTGCCGTGTGAAACGTAAGTAGGGCACATAATTAGAGCAGGAATTTTTCATAATAACCTGCAGGAGTTTGTTAAATCAAAGCCAGATCGATGCTTATAGCAGCTATTTTACACATCCAGAAGTCTGTGGGATACGTTTGAATTAAACCGGTCCAAGTCGGTAACAGAGTATGGCTTACGCAGAAGTACTGTAGCCCGCGTGAGTCCTGCCTTAACCTTAGTAATAGGGAAGCACGCAAACGAACAAGGTCAAAGAACAATTGATAGATATTGTGTAATTTATTTATTTTTTGTGTGTGTACATTGAGAGTGTTTCAATCTAAACGCAAGGTTTATTACAACCAGAAATACAAAGCACACATAAAACGCATAAAATTATACACTTACGTTATGCACAGGTAAGATGAAGAATACAGCAAATCACACCGATTGAACACACCGCGTACGAGCCCTCTTATACGACTTGAGTCACCGCCTGTTAGGGTTAAAACTAGCGACCTTCTGCGTGTCAGGCATAACCATAATAACCCAGGGCTCAATTTGTTCGTTCCATAAGAAAAAACTTGATAACCACCGAATTAGGTCTGAGATAAAATTCAATTCCACATAACTGAGTGGAACAGATTGGTTCAGTGTGAAACCAAGTGATTTAATTGAGTTCCTAAAGCCTTCTTGTGCCTCACCTAGTTTAGCGGTTAAATTTGAAATAACATTGATACGTTTGTCCTCATTTTGAAATCCCTTTGTTACTAACTTAGATAGTGAGATAAGGCGATTATTGACTCTGACAACCTCTGAGGATGTACCAGTGACCCTAGAATTTAACAAGTAAAGTGCTTTCCTTACCTTAGAGGCATCAGCACCAGTCCCTAGATTACAACCACCGAAAATTGATTCAATAAAACAAGCTAGGCCGCCCAAGATACCTCTTTTATGTCTATGGGGAGTTGAATTTGGTTTTGTTAAAATTTTAATATTTTCTTTCAAATTTTCCAATTTAGTTTTTGCCCGTTTACAAGCTGAAATAAATGCTTTATTCATGTCGGTTGACATGTTACAAAATTGTCTTAAAAGGAATCCGAAGTTACTTGTCATATTTTTGTGACTCACATTGAAACATGAAGGTGATAACTTTGGGTCTTGGATACTAAGTTTCAACGGTATTACTATGTGATGTTCTATAAAATCTTGTGCATTATCCAACGTCCCTTCCCTTTTAAATAACACAGAAAAATGTTTATTAACTTTAACAATGGGGTTTGTATTTTGCGTTTGACTAAAGGCCTTAACATCAACACAGCACAATATTAGTAAACAGTTAAACATAAAACACTTACCGTATGCAGATCTCTTTCTCATATAAAACTTTAAATTATTCTTTTCGTAAGCGACATTCCCAAACTGTACCAAGTCCACGTTCGTTTTCCTGTCCATCATTACAGTCGCTTGAAATTTCGTCGTCCAAGGATAAGGCTTCATGGTCCGTTGAGAGTCTTTGACTTTCCTTTGAATGTCGGTCTGCAACAGTACGTTCACCGTTCAGTAGGTCTGAGATGTCCTCATCCACATCTTCTTCGGTAACATCTTTTCCGCGCTCTGAATTGCCAAGATTTAAGTCACACTCACCCAATTCTGTGCCATTTCCATCCCCTAAGGTATTGGTAGGTTTTTCATTCCCGAAGCAAGGTTTACAAAAATTTATATGGACAATTTTATCGGGTTTAGTTCCCTGACGCAGCCTTATGCAGACATTTACATCACTAGTAAAATCAATTATACGATAAGGACCATGCCACAAGTGGCACAGTTTCGGCGTTTTTCCTTTCTTAACAGCGGGGCAGTAGTACCATACTCGTTGACCTACTTTAAACTTATGTTCGGAAGCAGTTTTGTTATAGTATTCCCGCTGCTTACACTGGGCTCTTTTAATATTATCAGTAGCTTGTTTTCGAGCAATTTCGAAACCAGTTACGAGAGTTTCTCGATAACCTTCGACCGTGTCGATTTGCAACGAATTATAGGATCCTGGTCTTATTTCAATACCAAAACAGGGATCACGGCCATAAAGTAGAAAGAACGTAGTTTCTTTAGTAGATTCGTGCAGCGCGGTTCGATAAGCAAATAATACGAAATTCAAATACTTATCCCAATCTGTGTGAGCAGTATTAACATATTGAGAAAGCATTATAATTAAAGTTTTGTTTAACCGCTCACACTGACCATCTGTAGAAGGTCTGTAGGGAGAAGTATTTAGTTTCCTAGTGTCCGTAAAATGACATATCCATCGGATAGTTCACTCATAAAGTTAGAACCACGGTCAGATAATAATTTGGATGGAGCCCCATACCGACACATAATCTCTTCCACAACTAGCATAGCAATAGTTTCACTTGTTATATCAGGGACTGCAAATGCGTCGGCCCACTTAGTTAGGTACTCGGTAAACACAACTATATGTTTATTCCCTCGTTCGGTTTGTTTTAGGGGACCTACACAATCGACGGCCAGCATATCGAAAGGTTTTGAAGAAATTGGTACAGAACAGAGTGGAACCTTAATTTTTTTACCCGGGCCTTTTTTCGTAGCGCAAAACACATGAATAACACCAATTTTTGATGTCATTGTACATTGAACCCCAGTAAAAGCGTTCTCGAATTTTTGCGAAGGTTCGATCAAACCCCATGTGTCCCCCACCAAGTAAATCGTCGTGAAATGATTCCATAATTTCGTGGCATAGTACTTGTGGAACCACTACTTGGTAGCATACCTTGGGTCTGCGATTAGGTCCTTTTTCGTTCCATATATGGTGTAGCAGCCCCTTAATAATAACGTAGTTTTCATACCTGTGGTCATCGCTTTTCTTACCACTTTCACCACCTGCGCTTCGGCTTTCCAACCATTCCATTATTGGTCGTAATTGATTATCAAAACGTTGTAAGTTCCGAATGTTATTCTCACATGTCATTAAACTTCCATTGGACTGATCCGCGGGAGTCAAGCCATCTGTAAAATTTAAGGTATTCGCAGATATTACACAAATTATATTATCACCAGTTCTAGGAAAACACAATCTTTCATCATCATCATTTTCTTGATCTGTTTCTAGACAAGGAGAGACGGGACTCCTCGAGAGCGCGTCGCTATTGGCGTGAAACTTACCAGGGATGTTTTACCTCAAAATCGAACTCTGACAAGAGTAATGACCATCTTAGGAGCCTGCCGTTTGTCTCTGAGAAATTGATTAACCATTTTAAGGCAGCGTGGTCTGTCACCACTTTAAACTTTCTGCGAGCAAGTAATGTCGATAATACTTGACAGCCCAGATTACTGCCAAGCCTTCTTTTTCAGTAATAGCATAATTTTTTTCAGCAGGGGTGAGTGTCCTGGAAGCATAGGCTACGACATGTTCCAATCCATCGTAATCCTGCGATAATACTACCCCAAGACCTTCGTTACAGGCATCTGTTATTAAAATAAATTCTTTTTCAAAATTGGGGCCTTTTAAAATCGGTTCTTTGATAAGTTCACCTTTTAGATCGTCGAAAGCATTTTGACACTCAGGGGTCCAAACAAAAAAGGTACTCTTCTTCAAAAGGTTGTTTAATGCAGACGCCCTAGAAGCGAAATTTTTAATAAATTTCCGATAGTACGACGTTAGTCCTAGGAAGCCTCTTACTTGTTTCACAGTTTTTGGCACTGGGTACTCTTTAACAGCTTTAATCTTATCCGGATCAGGTTCAATTCCATGTCCAGACACAACGTGTCCTAAAAACTTTATTTTACTCCGACCGAAGCTACATTTTTTGGTTTAAGTTTCATATTGCCTTCTTGGAGTCTTCCAAACACATCCGATAAGACCTGTACATGTTGGTCAAAGGTTGGGGAAAATATTAATATGCGTCGATGTAGGCTAAAACTTTATCCTCAAGTCCAGCCAGTAAAAACTTTATAGCTCGCATATAAGAACTAGGCGCACATTTCAGTCCAAATGGCATTACGTTAAACTCAAACAGCGCGCTGTCGGTAATAAAAGCAGTTTTTCCTTATCGTTTTCTTCTAACTCCATTTGCCAGTATCCGCTAGTCAGATCCAAACTGGAGAAATACTTAGCGCCGCCGAGTCTGTCTAGGCAGTCCTCGATTCGCGGAATGGGGAACACATCAGATTTAGTAACCGCATTTAGTTTCTTATAGTCAATGCAGAATCTGTTTGAACCGTCCTTTTTACGAACTATAACAACAGGAAAAGCCCAAGGAGACGCCGAGTGTCTAATTATGTTGTACTTTTCCATGTTCTCCAGTTGTATTTTTACATCTTCCTTAGCCGCCTGTGGGATTCTATAGGGTCTCTGATATATCGGTGGGCTGTCCCCGCAATTGATAGAATGTTTGACAAACTTTAATCTACCCAAATCATAATCACAAAAAGAGAATACGTTACTCCAAGAATTTAAAAATTGAGACATTTCCTCTTTTTAATTCCCGGTTAAATCAGAATCCTTTAAGGACAGATTAGGAATTATGACATTATCTTCGATATTTGATTTTGGAGTTATCGTGCATAAGCTAGGTTCATTTTCGGGGATATGTTGAAAATTTTCGCTACTAACATTTGCTACGCGCTTCCCTTCGCTGGATTTGGATTTCCACATTTTAATAGTTTGATCCCCCAAAATGCACTGCCCCTTGGCTACATTTAAAATACAGTTTAAAGTCAATTCCAAGTATTATGTCGTAGGGGATGTCCTTACTCAAAAATACAGATTGAACATACCATTGAGATCCAATTTGTACTTCTATGTCCAAAGCGCCGAGAAGTTCCAAGCCCTGACCACTCACCGTCTTCGCCACTTGATTACCAGTACCTGGCGCCCATGTAGAGTTAAAATTCTTTAAACGTTATGCTGTCTGAAACTTTAGTAAACTTATGTTACACCCCGTATCACAAAGTATTTCTACTGGGATTTTTGCAAAAAGTTTTCCCAAAATTAGAGGAATACGATTCAGATCGGTATCTGTGGGGACGCTCTTTCCAGTGTACACGCAGAAATTACCTGACCCTGATTCACTGGTCACGCCATCAGCAAGATGGAAGTTAGGGTTGTTGAATTTTTGGGTACGTAAGCTAGATCTTATAATCATTAAAATCTTTCCTTGCCAATTCTTACCAGGATGCTTTTTAATATTCCACATACGTAAATCATGGGTGGTCAACCCACATCCTCATATCGTGTTAAGGCTAGCCTCAGCAAGATATTCGTGTCCAGTATCTAATAAAAATTTTCGTAACATCAAATTGCTCCGAAATTTTACACTATTCGCGTGAAACATAGTTTTGAAAGCTAAACGGGACGTTATCCCCGGCCTCCCTATTCTTATAAACGGTTTCCGAAGGTTTTACAATGCTCTTTTGTCTCTTAGGATCCTCCTCCGAGCACACCTATGCCGCGGCATCAAAATCCTGGGCATAGCAACATTGACAACATAAGTAATACTGCTCAGTACAATTAAATGACTTACCATCGATATCCAATTGTGTTAGGAAATGATTAGATAGCACATTGTGACCACCAAAAAATGCCAAAACGCCACCTGACTTTGCTAGAAATCGATTTTTAGAAGAACTACCTGAAATATTTGTATGAGGTTTCCACATATACACATTAGATACATTCTGACATACATCAGTCAAGCAGATCTCTCTCAACACTTTGGTTGCATTTCTGTTACTATTATAGTCGGGTTTTATCTCTTTCCTTACCCTTTCCAAGGGAGCTGGCATTATCTGGTCAACTCCTTGAACGTCTCCCCGCGTCAATTTTTTAAGATCCGGATCCCTTGCGACTAACTCCGATGCTTATAAAATCGGAGCCCTTGTTTTCGCGGCTGGCATACGGTGCCATTCATGGCCACAATCTAAGCAAAAGCCAGCTTGAGGAATACCGCTG
>JASANE010024543.1:0-15566 GCA_030248225.1 Trileptium ribeirensis
TGAAATGTGAGGTTTTTAATGAAAAACGCAAGGAAATTTATGATTCAGAGAATCTATTGACGATCAACAGGGACGTTAAGAAACATAGTAGATACGTATATAGTTGAAACCGAAAGGTTCCAGAACTGATAATAAGATAGACTGAGCAACAGACAATACAGCTGTATAATATATTAAATATAGTATACGTTTATTATATTATATATATCATATATTATATTATCTATATATATACCAGGGAATAACCGGAACCGGAACAAGCAACCGGAACCGTCCATTTAAACCGGATCCGGAACCTGGTCTTCGAAATTTATATATAGTAAAACAGATGATGGAAGAAATGAAGGTATTGTGGATTTAAAACGCATTAAAAATAACTTTTGCATTAAACTTAATATATTGCGAATGTATTATTGCCTTTCTGAAACTATAAAGAGACTGATGAAGCTAATAATGTTTATTTATCGATCAAATATGTCGGTTTTTGGACATTCAGAGCAAAAAATGTCTTCCACTATACACCACTGCGTATACTGCATCAAATCGAATGTGCTTACAAAGCTTGGAGCGTAGAATACACACTTTCGCTCTGTCTCCAGTCGCCTCCCTTTACTACACATACGTTTGTTGTATGTTCTTCTGTAGGAAACTTGAAATTATGGGTTTATATGATTCTAAGAGAAAATAATAGATAGAAGGTAATTTTCTGATCATTGGTCACAGACACTGTTTAGGCTAGCGTTGGACAAACAGTGCCCGTTAGTTAGATCATAATGATGATAACTTTCTATTCAGAAAGCTATAAATGAGACACACTGTTATGCTGCTCGCACAGTTTCAATAAATACAGTTCATTGCCAAGAAAGCAGTTTCTAGCTGCGTTGCAGATAACGTTAGTTTACTTCAATTTAGACTGATTTACCAAGTTTACAAGCGCACTGGCGGGTGCTTGACGCAATTTATGTTAGCCAAGCATACCCTAAGTGCTTCTGCGTAAGCCATACTCTGTTACCCAGTTGGACTGGTTTAATTCGAACGCAACTCGGAGACTTCTGAATGTGCAAAATAGTTACTACAAGCATCGACCTGGTTTTGATTTGTTAACAAACTCTTGCAGCAGGTTATTATGAAAAATTCCTGCTCTAATTATGTGCTCTACTTACGTTTCACACGGCAAATTGGTTAGTTAATGGTTTTGCTTGGCTGTATTGGAGCTTGATCATTGTATAATATATTACATATGTTTGGATTGCAGGATGAAGCAAAAACGTGGAAAATTTCAAACAAAATTTTTAAACCAGAATTCCGGTTCCGGTATGGTTTTTGCCCTTTGCCGGAACCGCAACCGGAACATGATTTTCGCCGGAACCGGAACCGGAATTCCGGTTACTCCCTGATATATACGTATATATCATATTATGCATTATTATTCTATATATATATATATATCATATTATATCAACATACAGACCATACCAAATTGAGCTCTCAAAAATATATCATCTATCCAAATATATTATGCACTGAATAATGTGATTACACCAACTGAAGTAGTTTTCGTATTAAAAATCCCCTAAATGGACTTTCTGATCCCCGACCTTGACGACGATTGGCCCGACCCCCAAGAATTTTGCACCCAAATAAACCCCGAGAAAATTTCATTTTTTATATATTTTAAACTTTAGACTAAGGCTAAAAATGTCAGACGCTGCATTAATGCATAGCTGAAACAGCTAATTGGAGTAATTTAAGTAGTAGATAGATTAATAGCATTAAGGTAGTGACAAATGGGCTATGTGTAGGTTGTGGTTTGAATTTTTGCCTGAGAAAAAATAAGGGATAACTAAATACGATAAAATGGGAAATTCCATATGACTAAATTCACTAATTGAAATTAGCATTATATTCGAGATAAAATAAAATGTTTTAATCAAAAAATGGCACAGTTTTTTCATATATTTGGTAATATAAACCAACACAGACCTAACGTTATACGACGAAACATTTAATACAACTATATGCATCAACAATTGAAAATACAGTCGTGCGATGATGTTAAAAAACTCACACTCCAAAAGCAAATTGAGTCGCTGAGTTAGCCTAAAATTGCAGACAGATAAATGTAATGTCTGGATTCTCCCTGGTAGTGGTGTAGGGACGGCCCCTCATACTTCGTCGCTCCCGGTTCACGCCACCATCCGGTTGACGATCAGGTGGTGACCCCTCATACTTGGTTGCCCCCGGTTCAGATTATTGACCACTAACCCGGAACGTCGGATGAAAGGTGGTCAAGTTTTTATACCCTAAAAGTGATGCTATAGATAAATAATTACCAAAATATTGCAAATATAGTCTTGAATTTATGATTGGTACAGAAACTTCTCGCAATTTTAACAAAAATCATCACAAATATGAACAAAATAATAGAAAGATAAATCATTTAACCCGGGGTGCAGCCCATATTTGTCGACCCCGTTCAGGAAGCCGCCCCCCATAGTTGAGCTTTTCAGGTTCACAAATTTTTATCTGGTGGAGACGCCAGTGATTTTGATGTAGCTACAGCAGTTTTAATCTTCGTTTTTATTTATTTCATTAAAAACATCGAGATGTTTTTGAAAATTTAGTCCAATTCTCAAATATATACACATTCATAATATGTATATACTTCAATTGTGCAGTATATATATTCACTGGGAAAGCGCGCTAAAGTAAACGATCAGGCAAAAGAGACACACCACTGGAAATTAAATAATTGTTTAAATTTATAACTTTGTTCCAGTAGAATCGGTGAAAAAGATTTCTTTAACAAAAATACGTACATATCCTTGGCGAAAGCAGCTTTGGCATACAAATGGATACATATGATGCAATTATATTTAAAATGCCAATTTCATAACGCACCTGGTTGGGGCCACACTAGTGCAGATATTCACCGGCGTTCGCCCTTAGAGTCCATGGTTTGCCACGGACAGTTTCTTCGTTTTTCATACTGCAAACACAAAAAGGACAAGCAGCAACCGACATTATAATGCTGTTAGAGCCCCAGAGACATGCAGTCGGTGTTTGAACGCAGACAGCGATGGTGAGGTGACAACCGACTCGTCTAAGGCGTTCCAGGAGCCAATCACGCGACAAGCTAAAGAAAATCGACGGATATCCAGATGTGGCACTTCAGTTCGTAATTTCAAAATATGGCCTCTGGTGCCAGCGTCATGGGCATATAGCATATAAACAATTTCCTTACAATATCTAACCAATGTCCTGCAGCTATACATAAAAACAACATACCACCTCCGGCACTGCCCTTTTCGGTATAAATTCGAGCATCTGGATTCAACGATTTGGGTGCAGTTGACTTAGCGCTTGCAAATTCATCAGACATTTTTGAAATGGTTCAGCTGGGTAGCTATATGAAGTTTTATTACCAGGAAATAATGCGCGACGTAAATAATCAAATTAATTATACGTGCAACTTTGACCAATGTAGCTCATTGAAATTATGATGAATTTTAGATTAATCTTATACGCATCTATTAATTATGTGATAAATCAACCGGCATATATACCTGAAGACGCAACTACAGTAAGAATCGATCAACAAAACATATTTCGTGCAGTGGCTTCTCCAAATTGGGAGAACAAGGCGGCAGAGCACACAAGAAACGACTTTCACCCTCAAACTAGTTCAAATCCTCTGCTGCTGCACTTTCTTATATTTATTATATTATTTTTAAAATAGTTACATAATAGTAGCAATATATATATACTTTCTCGGTATAGCAGTAGAAAAACAGCGACAAAGCGTTGATTTTTATGATTGGCGGTTACTCAGAAAGGCATAAATATTTACAACTTTAATAACCTATGACCACAATAAATAGTTAATCGAAATGGCCGAAAAGACGTAACTACACCTCTACAAGTAATACAAGATACAAAACTTTGGGTCTGCTTGTAATATACACCATTAATATATATAGCTACGCACTAAAGGTTGATGCTGACATTTTAGGCCCTAAAACAAATTTTTATATAACTGCCTCAGAGCTAGGCAAAGTCGTTGTTGTCACCAGTAATACCCAAATTTCAGTAGTTGTGTTACTTTGCGATATTAGGATACAAAAGTGCAATACACCACTTTAATTCAACAATGAGTTAAAACGGACATTTTGATAAAATTAAAAATGCTTCACAATAAAATTATATTTTCCACCATTTCAAAAAAATATCAGAGTGAACATGGAAAAACAAACCCCTGTATTGTCCATATTTGTGATGGGCAGAGATATATATGGTACAACAAGAGCAACCATATCGTATTTGTAACGATCCAAGACCATGCCCGTATCTCCGGCGCTTCAGACCTGCGGAAATGAAAACAATCGCCCTCGCCATTTAGACAAGAGCAAAATAAAGCTACGCATCGGTTTTGTGTCACTCGGCATGATGAGTACATCACCACTTTTGTGAATATTTGGGCGGCTGATAATTTTATAAAAACCAAAGCCGCCTAAATTCAAATCTAGTGTCCAACACTTAGCGGCGGAGCCAATATCCACGGCCGATTCCAAACAAAGAAAAACCGACATCATCACGTAACAGTATGACCAAAGATAGTTATGCAGGCTGACCCATATATAAACTTCCACCATTTATGAAGTATTTCACTGTAACCAAAACTGTGATCATGATGCTAAATCCTAAGTCGAAACTGTTATTCGAAGCCAACCGTAAAACCCGTACTATTCAACTATCGTATTCCAAGTGTATTACTCGAGATGCTGCACTACGCAACTTTTAAAAGCAGTGGCCGTACGATCCCAGGTATCGTGACCTCAAGGCGGACCTAGCCTATTCATTTTGGATGTTTTCCGCTGTCAGACACAAGAAGCCACGAGCTTAGCAAGCAGGAAGAACCTTTCACGGGAATGTGCTTGGATCCCGCCCGATTGGTTGCGCACGTCACCTACGTGGTACTACTTTAAGGTTCCAGGGAGTTTCGCTCCGTCGCCAGCTCGCAGTCAAAGGAAACCATACCGTTACTCCCTGTCGGGGAGTCACCTGGAAGTTATATTCAGCAACACCGTTGGGGTTATACGAATGCCCCAACTGTCCGACAAAGCTAGAACGTTTAACGTCAGGAGGATCACTTCGCTTCCATTCAGTTACCGATCCCATGGGCAATCAATCATCAATTAACACAGGAACACACTGGGTTAATTACTGATAGGCAAACCGGATACATCTTTAGTACGAGTCAACACGATACAATAAACCGTAACTCAATAGTATCAATGCAAACAATATATATCCAATGTAACACAAATACATAATTGCACGTATGTACTCAGGGTGAATATAAAATGGAGGGTTCACTGCCGTTAAACTAGTTAGGTAATGCTTGGGCTTCGCTAATAGTTAACTAAAAAACGGCTGCGCTTACTTTACTACAAAAAACGAGGTAAAGACCTCGCCAACGCTCTATCATGCAGCTAACAGTACGCCAGATGATAGCTGACCGCTCAATACCAAATAGCCGGCTCAGGTAAGCTGCAGGCTAACGAAAAGTAATTACCAAACACGAATGACAGCACAGTATAATACGGACTAAATTTGGGTACCTAGGCTACTATGGCAATGGAAACACGAATGGTACGGAGTAATTCGATTGCTTTTCCTATTATACAACTAGACTACCGTGGATTAAATACGAAAAAGTATAAATGATACATTTCCATACATCAACGACACAAAAATTGATTAGCATAATGCTACAATCAATATTTTAATACAATAGTAGGGTAAGTTACGACTCATGAGATTCGGTACGATGCAACTAAACCACATGGCATGACGGTATGTATGCAATGCTTCATAATATTTGATATAATTTACTATTTTCTGACAACCCGTCTTAGAAATTTGCATCTTAAATATATACTTACAGGGAATTTTCCAATTCATAGTGCTCCTAAGTAATGTTGGTAACGGTTACTCAAACGGAACTAAATCGCTAAATTTAGCATTTTGATGAGGGTCATGCTTGGTCGCTTCTGGGGAGATGTTTGCCGTACGTACTTCAATATGCAGGGAAATTTTGAAATGCAACTTGAAGTGGTCTCTTTTATAGCACTCGACTCAAACTTATCCGATGACCAATTCATGGGGCCATACGACATCTAGTTTGGCTAGCAAAGGGTCAGTTAATACTTTAATATTCGGAAGAACAAGGATGCGATTACAGGATGGCGACGCGATCGAAATCACCAAGTGAGTATGACGTCAGCAGGTTACATATATATCCTTAGGAAGCTCAATGGTTTGATCGCGCTTGATTTCAGCCATTTTCGTGATTTGCTCTCGTGAACCACTGCGCGCCGGAGTGGTACGCAGTGCGGCAGGGAGTAGCCAGAATTCCGGTTCCGGCGAAAATCGTGTTCCGGTTGCGGTTCCTGCAAAGGGTAAAAAACATACCGGAACCGGAATTCCGGATTAAAAATTTTGTTTGAAATTTTTCACATTTTTGCTTCATCTGTGGTCCAAACATATATGTATACCATGATGAAGTTCCAGTACAAAACCCAAAAGATAAAATAACTCAGCAATTTACCGTATGAAAACTAAGTAAGGTGCTTAATTTCAGTAGGAATTTTTCATCTTTACCTGCAGGAGTTTGGTAACAAAACAAAGCCAAGTCGATGCCTGTAACAGCTGTTTTGCACATTCAAAAGTCGGCGAGGTATGTTCGAATTAAACCAGTCAAACTCGGTAACGTATTACGTAGAAGTACTTAGCGTAAGCTTGGCTAACATAAATTACCTTAAATAAACTTCAAGCACCAGCCACTGGGCGTGTAATATTTGTAAATTAGTCTATGTTGGAGTAAAATAACGTTATCTGCACAGCAGCCAGAAACTACTTTTTTCAATGAACTATATTTACTGAAACTGTGCGAGTAGTATCACAATTTGTCTCATTTATAGCATTCGGATTAGAAAGTTATCATAATTATCATCTAACTGACGGGCACTGTTAGTAATACGCTAGCCTAAACAGTGTCTTTGCCACTGATCAGGAAATTACATTCTATTATTTTCTATTAGAACCATATAATCCAATAATTTCAAGTTTCTTAGAGAAAAACATACAACAAACGTATGTGTAGTAATGGAAGGCGACTGGAGACAGCGAAAGTGTTTATTCTACAGTCCATGCGTTGTAAGAACATTCAGTTTGACGCATTGTATAACACATTGTATATATTGTATTGTAGGAACAGTATAACAGTTTGTCTCATTTATTACATTCTGATCAGAAAGTTATCATCATTATCATCTAGCTGACGTTCACTAGTTGTCCAACGGTAGTCCAAACAATGTCTCTACCCACTGATCAGAAAATTATTGTATACCTTCCTTTATTTTCTTTTAGAACCATATATAGCAATAATTTCAAGCTGCCTACAGAATAACATGTAACAAATGTATGTGTAGAAAAGGGATGCGATTGGAGACGTAACCAAACTGTTTAGTTCACGCTCCATACAAGCACGTTTAGTTACAAGCACAGTCTTTTACCGGTTGCTGGTTCCGGTTCTGGTAAATTTTGGTTATTCCCTGCCGCTAACATTCGCGACCCAGTGCGAAAACGCTATATACGGGTCATTTAAGTAGGAACCAGTTCGTTCTATGTGTATTTCCTTAAACTTAATAATTAAAAGACATATGTATTCTCAATCGAAAACAAGGAGAACTATGGTTAAGCTCACGAGTGGGTCACTACCGAAGCAACGACCAACTATGCAGCTGTCTCCAGTTTCACAACGTGTTCAACCGGTTTTAACACATATCCTACTTAAGCGATTCCTAAAGTTTGTACGTCCGAACTCAATTGACTCAAGGTTAATTATTTTACTATTTCGGGTCGCTCATCATCAGCGCGAAGCGATAGTGCGTGTGCTGGGATGGGACCAACCTAAGTTGACGACCCAGGTGTCAACGGGGATTCCAATAGCTCAATTTTGTAATGTACCAGGTCCTCCGCCAGGAGTATCATATTACTCATGGAACATCATGGGCAACGATAATCTAAAAGCCATTGGCGCCGTTCCCTAGATGACCAACTACACCAAAACAATAAATCCTTGAATGATTCGTTATTAATTAAAATTTGTCAAAAATTCATTGTCTTGAAGTGACAACACGGATTCGCACAGCTGGATCCAACGGTCGTTGCATGTCTTTATCATATGAGTGAATTAATTATTTCCTTGACTAACAGGGTAGTCGGTTTAAATCCGGTTCCGTAGCCCAACCGAGAAAAAAGGGCAACCCTAGAAATTTAACTTTCTGACAATTTAGCAGCCTTTTTTATTGAAATTTTCCACAACGGCTGGATTCGACCTGTGCTTTCAATTTGTGGGGACCGCGACTCAAAACCGGTCGTCGGGTCAAGACTCGATGGGTCCCACATATCATCTCACGACGCTTCTAAAATTCGATGTGTAATCTTGACAATTTTCCATCAAACTTACTATATAGCACTGATAAATTTGATACTGCAATCGAAGTGTTGGCGTATCGCAGTTTAGAGAGTCCGATACAGCCGTGCTGCATTGACAACTACTGTAACGGAGGGAAAAATATCTAAGCTAAAACTATAGGCAAAATGCCAAAAATTGCCTCAATGGGCAAAAAAAGAAACCACTGAGCGCGCTCAGAAAATGATTCTTATACTGCTGTATTGAAAAATGCCATTTCTATTATTTTTATTAAAGTAGTAGTCAACCTGAAATTCTTGCAATAGCCATGATATTGGAAAAATACACTGGTTATTGCTACCTTAGGTATTTTGTTTTTAAAGATAATGCAGTCCGCAAAATGACCGTGGATTAGCCTATACGTGAAATTCCTGCTATGTACCTGCCATATTGCAAATTTCATTCGTCATAAATATTAATAGTGATTCTAGTCGCTAAAATCACCAAGGCTACGAAAGTTTTTACCTTTCCGTTACAAGTTTTTACCTTTCCGTTACAATTTTTTCGAATTCGATTTTTTCAAATTTTAATTAATAACGAATCATTCAAGGATTTATTGTTTGGTGTAGTTGGTCATCTAGGGAACGGCGCCAATGGCTTTTAGATTATCGTTGCCCATAATGATGTTCCATGAGTAATATGTATACTCTCGGCGGAGGACCTGTACATTACAAAATTGAGCTATTGGAATCCCCGTTGACACCTGGGTCGTCAACTTAGGTTGTTCCTATTCGAGCACACGCACTATCGCTTCGCGCTGATGATGACCGAAATAGTAAAATAATTAACCTTGAGTCAATTGAGTTCGGACGTACAAACTTTAGGAATCGCTTAAGTAGGATATGTGTTAAAACCGGTTGAACACGTTGTGAAACTGGAGACAGCTGCATAGTTGGTCGTTGCTTCGGTAGCTACCGACTGGCGGTCTAACATAGTTCTCCTTGTTTTCGATTGAGAATACATATGTCTTTTAATTATTAAAATTAAGGAAATACACATAGAACGAACTGGTTCCTACTTAAATGACCCGTATATAGCGTTTTCGCACCGGGTCGTGATGTTAGCGGCAGGGAATAACCAAAATTTACCAGAACCGGAACCAGCAACCGGTAAAGATCCTGCTCGTAACTAAACGTGCTTGTATGGAGCGTGAACTAAACAGTTTGGTTACGTCTCCAATCGCATCCCTTTTCTACACATACATTTGTTACATGTTATTCTGTAGGCAGCTTGAAATTATTGCTATATATGGTTCTAAAAGAAATAAGGAAAGGTATACAATAATTTTCTGATCGAGTGGGTAGAGACATTGTTTGGACTACCGTTGGACAACTAGTGAACGTCAGCTAGATGATAAGTTAGGAACTTTCTTATCAGAATGTAATAAATGAGACAAACTGTTATACTGTTCCTACAATACAATATATACAATGTGTTATACAATGCGTCAAACTGAATGTTCTTACAACGCATGGACTGAAGACAAACTACACTTTCGCTGTCTCCAGTCGCCTTCCATTACTACACATACGTTTGTTGAATGTTTTCTTTAAGAAACTTGAAATTATTGGATTATATGGTTCTAATAGAAAATAATAGAATGTAATTTCCTGATTCAGTGGCAAAGACACTGTTTAGCTTAGCGTATTACTAACAGTGCCCGTCAGTTAGATGATAATTATGATAACTTTCTAATCCGAATGCTATAAATGAGACAAATTGTGATACTACTCGCACAGTTTCAGTAAATATAGTTCATTGAAAAAAGTAGTTTCTGGCTGCTGTGCAGATAACGTTATTTTACTCCAACATTACTTATTACAAATATTACACGCCCAGTGGCTCTGGTGCTTGAAGTTTATTTAAGGTAATTTATGTTAGCCAAGCTTACGCTAAGTACTTCTACGTATACGTTACCGAGTTTGTACTGGTTTATTTGAACATACCTCGCCGACTTTTGAATGTGCAAAACAGCTGTTACAGGCATCGACTTGGCTTTGTTTTGTTACCAAACTCCTGCAGGTAAAGATGAAAAATTCCTACTGAAATTAAGCACCTTACTTAGTTTTCATACGGTAAATTGCTGAGTTATTTTATCTTTTGGGTTTTGTACTGGAACTTCATCATGGTATACATATATGTTTGGACCACAGATGAAGCAAAAATGTGAAAAATTTCAAACAAAATTTTTAATCCGGAATTCCGGTTCCGGTATGTTTTTTACCCTTTGCAGGAACCGCAACCGGAACACGATTTTCGCCGGAACCGGAATTCTGGCTACTCCCTGCCGCACTGCGTACCACTCCGGCGCGCAGTGGTTCACGAGAGCAAATCACGAAAATGGCTGAAATCAAGCGCGATCAAACCATTGAGCTTCCTAAGGATATATATGTAACCTGCTGACGTCATACTCACTTGGTGATTTCGATCGCGTCGCCATCCTGTAATCGCATCCTTGTTCTTCCGAATATTAAAGTATTAACTGACCCTTTGCTAGCCAAACTAGATGTCGTATGGCCCCATGAATTGGTCATCGGATAAGTTTGAGTCGAGTGCTATAAAAGAGACCACTTCAAGTTGCATTTCAAAATTTCCCTGCATATTGAAGTACGTACGGCAAACATCTCCCCAGAAGCGACCAAGCATGACCCTCATCAAAATGCTAAATTTAGCGATTTAGTTCCGTTTGAGTAACCGTTACCAACATTACTTAGGAGCACTATGAATTGGAAAATTCCCTGTAAGTATATATTTAAGATGCAAATTTCTAAGACGGGTTGTCAGAAAATAGTAAATTATATCAAATATTATGAAGCATTGCATACATTGCGTCAGTGCCATGTGGTTTAGTTGCATCGTACCGAATCTCATGAGTCATAACTTACCCTACTATTGTATTAAAGTATTGATTGTAGCATTATGCTAATCAATTTTTGTGTCGTTGATGTATGGAAATGTATCATTTTATATTTTCTTATTTAATTATGTAGTCTTAGTTTTATAATAGGAAAAGCAATCGAATTACTCCGTACCATTCGTGTTTCCATTGCCATAGTAGCCTAGGTACCCAAATTTAGTCCGTATTACTTGTCTTCGTGTTGGTAATTACTTTTCGTTAGCCTTCAGCTTACCTGAACCGGCCATTTGGTATTTAGCAGTCAGCTATCATCTGGCGTACTGTTAGCTGCATGATAGGTAGCGGTTGGCGAGGTCTTTACCTCGTTTTTTGTAGTAAAGTAAGCGCAGCCGTTTTTTAGTTAACTATTAGCGAAGCCCAAACATTACCTAACTAGTTTAACGGCAGTGAACCCTCCATTTTATATTCACCCTGAGTACATACGGCATTATGATTTGTGTTACATTGGATATATATTGTTTGCATTGATTCTATTGAGTTACAGTTTTTTGTTATCGTGTTGACTCGTACTAAAGATGTATCCGTTTTTACTATCAGTAATTAACCCCAGTGTGTTCCTGTGTTAATTGATGATTGATTGCCCGTGGGATCGGGTAACTGAATGGAGGCGGAGTGATCCTTCTGATGTTTAACGTTTTAGCTTCGTTGGACAGTTGGGGCATCGGTATAACCCCAACGGTGTTGCTGACTCAGTTCCAGGTGACTCCCCGACAGGGAGTGACTGGTTTCCTTTGATGGCGAGCTGGCGACGGAGCGAACCTCCCTGGAACCTTAAAGTAGTACCACGTAGGTGACGTGCACAACCAATCAGGCAGGATCCACACCACTCATGCTCTAAAGGTTTCTCCTGCTTGCTAAGTTCGTGGCTTCTTTGTATCTGACAGCGGAAAACATCCAAAATGAATAGGCTAGGTCCGCCTTGAGGTCACGATACCTGGGATCGTACGGCCACTGCTTTTAAAAGTTGCGTAGTGCAGCAATTTGAGTAATACACTTGGAATACGATAGTTGAATAGTACGGGTTTTACGGTTGGCTTCGATAACAGTTTCGACTTAGGATTTAGCATCATGATCACAGTTTTGGTTACAGTGAATACTTTATAATGGTGGAAGTTTATATGGGTCAGCCTGCATAACTATCTTTGGTCATACGCTGACGCTTAATGATGTCGGTTTTTCTTTGTTTGGAATCGGCCGTGGATATTGGTCTCGCCGCTAAGTGTTGGACACTAGATTTGAATTTAGGCGGCTTTGTTTCAGAACGGTATCAGCCGCCCGAATATTCACAAAAGTGGTGATGTACTCATCATGCCGAGTGTACACAAAACCGATGCGTAGCTTTATTTTGCTTCTTGTCTAAATGGCGAGGGCGATTGTTTTCATTTCCGCAGGTCTGAAGCGCCGGAGATACGGGCTATCTTGGATCGTTACAAATACGATAGACTGCCTCTTGTTGTACCATATATATCTCTGCCTATCACAAATATGAACAATAAGGGGTTTGTTTTTCCATGTTTACTTGATATTTTTTTGAAATGGTGGAAAATATAATTTTATTGTGAAGCATTTTTAATTTTATCAAAATGTCCGTTTTAACTCATTGTTGAATTAAAAGTGGTGTATTGCACTTTTGTATCCTAATATCGCAAAGTAACACAACTACTGAAATTTGGGTATTACTGGTGACAACAACGACTTTGCCTAGCTCTGAGGCAGTTATATAAAAATTTGTTTTAGGGCCTAAAATGTCAGCATCAACCTTTAGTGCGTAGCTATATATATTAATGGTGTATATTACAAGAGACCCAAAGTTTTGTATCTTGTATTACTTGTAGAGGTGTAGTTACGTCTTTTCGGCCATTTCGATTAACTATTTATTGTGGTCATAGGTTATTAAAGTTGTAAATATTTATGCCTTTCTGAGTAACCGCCAATCATAAAAATCAACGCTTTGTCGCTGTTTTTCTACTGCTATACCGAGAAAGTATATATATATTGCTACTATTATGTAACTATTTTAAAAATAATATAATAAATATAAGAAAGTGCAGCAGCAGAGGATTTGAACTAGTTTGAGGGTGAAAGTCGTTTCTTGTGTGCTCTGCCGCCTTGTTCTCCCAATTTGGAGAAGCCACTGCACGAAATATGTTTTGTTGATCGATTCTTACTGTAGTTGCGTCTTCAGGTATATATGCCGGTTGATTTATCACATAATTAATAGATGCGTATAAGATTAATCTAAAATTCATCATAATTTCAATGAGCTACATTGGTCAAAGTTGCACGTATAATTAATTTGATTATTTACGTCGCGCATTATTTCCTGGTAATAAAACTTCATATAGCTACCCAGCTGAACCATTTCAAAAATGTCTGATGAATTTGCAAGCGCTAAGTCAACTGCACCCAAATCGTTGAATCCAGATGCTCAAGAATTTATACCGAAAAGGGCAGTGCCGGAGGTGGTATGTTGTTTTTATGTATAGCTGCAGGACATTGGTTAGATATTGTAAGGAAATTGTTTATATGCTATATGCCCATGACGCTGGCACCAGAGGCCATATTTTGAAATTACGAACTGAAGTGCCACATCTGGATATCCGTCGATTTTCTTTAGCTTGTCGCGTGATTGGCTCCTGGAACGCCTTAGACGAGTCGGTTGTCACCTCACCATCGCTGTCTGCGTTCAAACACCGACTGCATGTCTCTGGGGCTCTAACAGCATTATAATGTCGGTTGCTGCTTGTCCTTTTTGTGTTTGCAGTATGAAAAACGAAGAAACTGTCCGTGGCAAACCATGGAGTCTAGGGGAGAACGCCGGTGAATATGTGCATTGGTGTGGCCCCAACCAGGTGCGTTATGAAATTGGCATTTTAAATATAATTGCATCATATGTATCCATTTGTATGCCAAAGCTGCTTTCGCCAAGGATATGTACGTATTTTTGTTAAAGAAATCTTTTTCATCTCGATTCTACTGGAACAAAGTTATAAATTTAAACAATTATTTAATTTCCAGTGGTGTGTCTCTTTTGCCTGATCGTTTACTTTAGCGCGCTTTCCCAGTGAATATATATACTGCACAATTGAAGTATATACATATTATGAATGTGTATATATTTGAGAATTGGACTAAATTTTCAAAAACAT
This sequence comes from Trileptium ribeirensis, assembly GCA_030248225.1. Taxonomy (NCBI): domain Eukaryota; kingdom Metazoa; phylum Nematoda; class Enoplea; order Enoplida; family Thoracostomopsidae; genus Trileptium; species Trileptium ribeirensis. The sequence goes on from JASANE010024543.1 coordinate 14,606, forward strand.
CTCGATGTTTTTAATGAAATAAATAAAAACGAAGATTAAAACTGCTGTAGCTACATCAAAATCACTGGCGTCTCCACCAGATAAAAATTTGTGAACCTGAAAAGCTCAACTATGGGGGGCGGCTTCCTGAACGGGGTCGACAAATATGGGCTGCACCCCGGGTTAAATGATTTATCTTTCTATTATTTTGTTCATATTTGTGATGATTTTTGTTAAAATTGCGAGAAGTTTCTGTACCAATCATAAATTCAAGACTATATTTGCAATATTTTGGTAATTATTTATCTATAGCATCACTTTTAGGGTATAAAAACTTGACCACCTTTCATCCGACGTTCCGGGTTAGTGGTCAATAATCTGAACCGGGGGCAACCAAGTATGAGGGGTCACCACCTGATCGTCAACCGGATGGTGGCGTGAACCGGGAGCGACGAAGTATGAGGGGCCGTCCCTACACCACTACCAGGGAGAATCCAGACATTACATTTATCTGTCTGCAATTTTAGGCTAACTCAGCGACTCAATTTGCTTTTGGAGTGTGAGTTTTTTAACATCATCGCACGACTGTATTTTCAATTGTTGATGCATATAGTTGTATTAAATGTTTCGTCGTATAACGTTAGGTCTGTGTTGGTTTATATTACCAAATATATGAAAAAACTGTGCCATTTTTTGATTAAAACATTTTATTTTATCTCGAATATAATGCTAATTTCAATTAGTGAATTTAGTCATATGGAATTTCCCATTTTATCGTATTTAGTTATCCCTTATTTTTTCTAGGAAAAAATTAAACCAACATACACATAGCCCCATTTGTCACTACCTTAATGCTATTAATCTATCTACTACTTAAATTACTCCAATTAGCTGTTTCAGCTATACCATTAATGCAACGTCTGACATTTTTAACCTTAGTCAGCAATAGCAGGATATGCAACCTAACCAAGTAGATGCACAT